>PVIY010003426.1:0-113419 GCA_004026745.1 Myrmecophaga tridactyla
AAACCAGCACACCTATGGACTTGCTAAAAGGTGAACAAACAGAAATTACATGTCTGCAGTCTCTTATCTACAATTCCAAAACCAAAAGAGCTCTAAAAACCATTTACTATGAATATTCAAACTTTTTATTGGATAAAAACTAATGTGCTTCTTTGAAGAGTGCCTTATAACATCCCTCAAATATTGAATTCTAAAATGCATTTTTCCTCCCAAAGGGCACCTCCATGTTTTTCTATCATGGTTAGTATGGATCAGATTAAGGTCAGAATGTATCCTGATTGCAGGAAGATATGGAGGGAAGTGATGAGGATTTACTCACAAAGGCCAACATAGGCCCAAGGTACAGTCCAAAGAGCAGAAGCCCTTCTACCTATCACAGTGAAAATAATAACAATGAAGATGTTGATGAAGCTTTTATTGAAACTTAGAAGATAATTTAAAAAGAGGCTTGGAAAGGGTAAGCCATTGAAAGGGGAGAAAGCACCCTAAAAGTCTAAAAGGCAATTGGGATTTCAAATGATTACTATACTTAAAAGAAATTAAAAACTTGTTACAATTTTAGTTTTTTTCTTCCATTTTTGCCATCAAAATGTTCCTCTTTTCCAACGCTAAGAGATGATAAGTCATATATAAAATATGGAAGAGAAAAATATATGTACAGCTGAATTATATATTATATTGCAATCAATCCAGTATACTTTGTTAATATTTTCCAATAAATATTATTAGTAATAATACCTTTGCTTATTTACATAAATCAACTAGAATTATAAATAGCATTGGCATCTATGAGCTGTTTTTATTTCATATGAACTGCTGATAAAGAGTAGGTAACAAAGGCTTTGTTGCATTGACTTTTGACAGTAACCACTCCTGATACCACTTATAGATCTGTTCATGTGTAGACTTGGGGGGTGTCAGCTCTTTTATATGTAATGGTTTAAAGGTCTTGCTTTGCAGCCTTGGCTCCCACTGATGCAATATTCCTCTCCTGTAGTTGCAGTGGTAGGAATCCTGCAATGAGTCTCCGGTATGACAAAGCTCAACAGACTGTGAAGAAAAAAAAATGTTTTTTAAATGGGAACCAACCAAGGAGAAAGACTTTATCTAGTATGACTTGAGAATTTTTAAGGCACACTCCATAAGTTTTCCAAAGGAGACATGTTCCCAGAAACAATTGTTCATTAGTGAATCTGAAATGTTAGAAAAAGATGGAAATGTGGCTTTGCTTGATCTACGACAAGGCTCTGAGGCAGTATTCTTAGTGTGTTTATTAAAGTAGAGTAAATTGTATTAATTTCCTGTTGCTGCTATAACAAGTTACCACAAACTTAGTGTCTCAAAACAATGCAAATTTATTTTCCTACAGTTCTAAAGGACAGAAGTAAAAGAAAAATAGGCTCCAAAGTGCTGTCATGGCTACTTCCTTCTAGAAGCATGAGGTAAAAATCTGTTTCTTTGCTTTTATCAGCTTTTAGAGGCTGCCTGCATTCTTTAGCTCATGACCACTTACTTGCATTATTCCATACTCTCGCTTTTGTCATTGCAGCTGCTGCTACTCAAATTTGCTCTCCTGCCTCTCTTTTATAGGAACCATTGTGATAGCATCAGTCCCACCTGGATAATTCAGGATAATTTTCCCTCTCACTCTCCTTAACTTAATCACATCACCAGTTCTGCAAATTACAAAGTGAACATCTTTGTGAGACCATTAGTCAGTCTACCACATAGAAATGCTGAGATGCCATAGAAGCATGATCTTTATTAAAAACTAATAATTAAATGCATTTTAACTTCTTGCTAGATAGATTTGGTTTTAAATATGAGTTTTCTTATTTATCCAAGTGACTATGGGAAATGTAATTGATGCATCTGTGTTTAATAGTCTGGTTCTCTAGAGAAACAGAACCAACAGGAGATTATAAATATATATATATAAATAATATGCATATAGTCTATATATATGTGATACATTATGTAAATATATAATATCATGTACAGATTATGTATATATGTACATAAATATTTTGAGATTAATTACAAGAATTGGCTCATGAGACTGTTGGCATTGGCAGGTCCATATTTTGTATGGCAAGCTGCAAGTTGGGAATGTAAATGAAAGTTTTTATGAATTCCCCAGGAAAACCTGGCTGACTGAAGTAGATATAGAAATCATTCTTTTTGACTGCTGGAATAATCAGTTCTCTCTTTAAGGCCTTCAACTGAATGGATGAGACTCCTCCTATGCTGAAGGCAATTTCCTTTGTCGACTGAACATATAACTTACCATAGATGCAATTAAATGACTAATGATTTAAATCTATCAGAAGACCTCACAGTAATAGTCAGGCCAGTGTTTGCTTGGCCAAACAATTGGACATCATAACCTAACCAAGTTGACATATGAAATTAAACATCACACTGGGTTTCAGAGTCACCATATATTAATTGGTTATAATAATGGAATCATGGGTCAAAATGAAAAATAGAATGTTCTTGGTATATAAGTGTCCAATAAATATTCTTTTATATTAATATTGCTATAAAATGCATGGCAGAATCATAGAGATGTCCTGTGGAAGTGAATGTATACAATCTGAGAAGGTAGCTGCCCAAAGTTTCACTAAATACTATTTTACATATTCTTTAACTTCCATTTACTTAGTTTTCAACCAATATTTACAAGAACCACTTTGGAATTCCAATGGTTTGGGAATGATTTCCCACCTGTCTTTCATACTGTAGCCCCCCTTTGTGTCGTAAATTGGGTCATATACCCCAGAAAATACATGGTGTTAATCTTAATCCATATTCCTGTGGATGTGAAGTGAAATGTATTAAAATTTTTTGAAGATTTTTTTATTAAATATGTGGACAAACTGAATCAGTGTGGGTCTTAATCTATATTACTAGAAGCCTTATAAAGGAAATAAATTGGAACATAGTCAGTAGATTTCAGAAACCAATAGAAGCCAGAAGTAAGAGAAAGCCACAGGAAGATACTATGAGAGAGACTTAGATGCCAACCAAGGAATTGTAAGGATTGTACAGCCCTGTAGCAGAACACCTACAGATGTCAGAGAGAAAGCAGAACCTGTTGAGACCTTCATATTAAACTTCTAGCCTTCAAAATTGTGAGACAATAAATGCATGTTGTTCAAGCCAACTAGCGTGGTATTTGTCATAGAGCTCTGACAAGCTAAAACATCATGTTCTTAGAACAACTAATTAGCTATAATTTTAGAGATTTCACATTTATATATGGACATTCAGGAGATCACTGTTTTCTAAAGTGAAAGAAACAATAATGGGAAAAACAGATGGAATGATTCCTGTATTAACACTCTAATTCCTTTTCTAATTATATCTGATTACGGATAACTTTAGTTTTTACCTACTTGCTATTTTTAATATTGAACATGGGAAGTATATAAATACACTTAAACTGAGTTTCAAATAAAAATCCCAAATGTAATTGTTAAATACCTTGATGTATGATGATCAAACTTATGTGATACAGCAGAGGACCAAAACTGATGTGAAATCCAAAAAGAGGACAAATAAGGTGATGCTTGGTCTCTAAAAGCTTTCAAGGCTTAGTCTAAAATTATCATAATGAATACTATACTATTTGTGCAGATCTAGAAATCATAACAGTAAAAGAAAATAGAGATCCAAAAACAAATTCTGGCATTGCAGATCGCTAGAGAAGGGAGGGAATAGTTCTGATAGAGCTAGGATATCTGGGTCCACTAAAATAGAATTCTTGTATCCTGCCTTAACCAGTTTCTTATTAATTATAGATTGAAACTTGATATGAAAAATTTAAAAGTATTTAGACAAATGAAAAAAGTAAAGCATTATGTTCTACACACATAGAAGGGTTTCTTAAACAATACCTAAGAAGTAAAAATCATAAAAGTAAAGACTGATATATTTCATTAAAATGAAGAATTTGTGTTTATCAAAGACAACATAAAAATGTAAAGTGCAAGCTACAAATTAAGAAAAGTCATTTACAATGCATATAAACAAAATTATCTTGAACTAAAGAGGTATAAAGAATTTCTAAGTATATATAAAACTATTAAACCAAAAGAAAAGTATGCAAAAAAATGAAGTTATTTCCCAGGAAGAAAATGTTAATGACTAATAGCATATAAAAGATGCCTGATCTCATTAAAAATCAGAAATATGTTGAGACCACAATCAGTAACTAATTTACTACACATTTGAAATCAAGAAGGCTTTCAATAAAGGGTATCTGTGGTAGCACAAAACTTATTTTTAAAATTCTGAAGTTTCTAGTGGACATATCAATTGGTACAGCCTTTTGGAATATGATTTAGAATGTCTTAGTAAAATTAAATACATACATTTATCATGACCTACCACTTTCATTATTACATACCCTACTACACATGTCAAAAAATTTGTACTGGGAAAAATCCACACAATTTTTTATAACAACATTATTCATAAAAACACTATTAACAGACAAAGCACCTTTTAATAGTAGAATCAACAAAAAAATTGTAGTAAACTTACAAGATGTAATGTTGTATGTCCGGAGAATGAATATGCTATGAATGTATAAGCAATACGAATAAACCTAAGAAATAAATCAATTTAGAGAAAAATTATTCTTTATAAATAACAAAGCTGAAGAAAATGAGTATTTATACATGACTCAAAAGCAAGAAAAACAACCATATTGTTAAGTATACATAAATATATTATTAAAATGCAGGAATACTAAAAATTAGGGCCATTGTTAAGGCAGTGTTTCCAGAAGTCAGGGATTATTGGGGAGGAGCAGAATTTTCTTCAGTGATTTGAGCAATTTGGCTAAAGTTTCACAAGTATTAATCATGTGTGATGATGCCAATGCTGATGGCAGCATTATTTATAATTGCTAAGAGGTGGAAAGAGTCCAAATGTCCATCAACAGATGAGTGGCTAAACAAACTGTGGAATATATATATGATGGAATATTATGCACCATTAAGACAGAATAAAGTCAGGAAGCATGTAACAAGGTGGATCGACCTTGAGGACGTTATGCTGAGTGAGATTAGTCAGAAATAAAACAACAAATTCTGTATGGTCTCATTGATATGAACTAACATTAATGAATGAATTGGAGAATTTCAGTTAAAAACAGAGGTCATCAGGAGATAGAAATAAGGGAGATTGGGTAATTGAAGCTGAAGAGATACAGATTGTACAACAGGACTGATTGTAAAAGTTCAGAAATGGATAGCACAGTATTACCTGACTGTAGCACAATAATGTAAGCACACTGAATGAAGTTGAACTTGAGAATGATAGAGGGAGGAGGGCTGAGGGCACATGTGAAACCAGAAGTAAAGATGGATGATGAAGACTGAGATGGTACAATCTAGGGATGCCTAGAGTATACCATGATAGCGACTAAATGTAAAAATTTAAAAATGTTTTTGCATGAGGAAGAACAAAGGAATGTCAATATTGCAGGGTATTGAAAATAGACAGTCATTCATACTTTAAAACTTCAACTTCTGTGTGAGACTAAAGCAAAAAATATTTATTTGGTACAAATTTATATTTTGACTAGTGCATTTCCCAAGTTAACTTATATGGACAATTTAACTGAACACTATAAGTACATGGTACCTTGAATAGGGCATGAGATTTTGTAGGTTTGTCCAGTGTGATGCCTCGAAAAATGCCAGAGTGATTTGAACAGTGAATAAAGAAGAATTTGCGAAGTCCCTTTGGGGGAATGGAGAGAAAGGGGAAAAATTCAATTTCCCCATTTGGAGTATTCCTGATATTCTCACAAGCAGTGGGGACAACCAAATCAATAGGCTGAGTCCTCAATCTTCGGGTTTGTTCATATGAAACTTATCCCTGCAAAAGATAGGCTAAGTCTACTTAAAATTAGGCCTAAGAGTCAGCCCAGAGAACTTATTTTTTGTTGCTCAGATGTAACCTCTCTCTCAGCCAACATGGCAAGCAAACTCACTGCCCTCCCCCTCTCTACGTGCGATATGACACCCAAGGGTATAAACCTCCCTGGCAACGTGGAACAGAAATCCTAGAAGGAGCTGGGACTCAGCTTCAAGGGATTGAGAAAACCTTCTCATCCAAAGGGGGAAGAGAGAAAGGAGACAAAATAAAGCCTTAGTGGCTGAGAGATTTCAAACAGAATAGAGAGGTTATCCTGGAGGTTATTCTTACGCATTATATAGATAACCCCTTTTCAGTTTAAGGTGTATTAGAGTGGCTAAAGGGAACTGCCTGAAGCTGTAGGGCTGTGTTCCAGTAGCCATGTTTCTTGAAGATGAATGTATAATGACATAGCTTTTGCAATGTAACTATGTGATTGTGAAAACCTTGTGTCTGATGCTCCTTTTGTCTATGCTATGGACAAATATGCAGAAAATTGGATAAAAATAAATAAATAATAGGGGGAATAAATGTTAAAATAAATTGAGTAGATTGAAATACTAGTGATCAATGAAAGGGAATGGTAAGGGGTATAGGAAAAAAAATAGGGGAACGAAGTTTAATATATATTGTGTAGATGGAAATACTAGTGGTCAATGAGAGGGAGGAGTAAGGGATATGGTATGTATGAGTTTTTTCTTTCTTCTTTTTATTTCTTTTTCTTGAGTGATGCAAATGTACTAAGAAATGATGATGCATATACAACTATGTGATGATATTGTGGACTATTGGTTGTACACTAAGTATGGAATGTTCATCTGTTAAGAATGTTTGTGTTTGTAGGTTGTTTTGTTTTGTCAATAAAAATGTTTTAAAAATATTTATGCACAAACATAATAATTGCAGCATTATTTAATTTCAAAAAGTTACTAGACCTAAATGTACAGCCAAGGGAAAAATTTAAGGCAATTATATTACTTCATAAAAGCATCATCATTTGCAGCAAATAAAAAGGTATTTTAATCATTTGAGAAAACTTCTGAAATAAGTGATAAGTTAAAAGCCATGATACAGAATTAAATGTGTGATTTATTTTTCAACCATGAGAATCAGAATAAAATACAAGTTGGGAGAAACAACATTGTTTTTTAGTTACCTGACTGCTAAAACAAATAAAATGCAATGGTTTGGCTTAGAAATGGGAATTTATTGGCTCACAGTTTCAAGGCTACAATTCCAACATCAAGGAATTATCAAAGCTACAATTTTTCACAGAGGGTTATGGCATTCTGGGGCTGGCTGCCAGTGATCCCTGGTCCTTGGCTTTACTGTCAATAGGAATGGCCATGGTGACCTCTAGGTTCCATTTCCATTGACTTCTGGCCTCTTCCCTTGGCTTTCTCTCTGTGTGTCTGAATTTCATTCTGCTCATAAAGGATTCCAGGAGTAGGAGTGAGGTCATTCTCATTCAGTTGGGCACTACTTTAATTGAATTCTCCTCATCAAAAGGTCTTATTTACAAGGGATTCAAACCCAAAAGGATGGATTAAGACTAAGAACATATCTTTCTAGGATACATAGCTCCAAGCCATTACAAATAACAGCAAAAATAATATTAATAATAATATGAATACAGACAGCGTTATGATGTTTTGTATGTTCTAGACTCCATGCCACTTACTTTATATAAATTAAACCTGGTCATCCTCACAAGAACCCAGTTTTCTTTCCTTTTTAAAGATAAAGAATATAAGGTATGGGTAAGTTATAAGACTTGCTTAAGGTCTCACATATATATTGGAGTTACAATGCAAATTAAGCATCTTGGCTTTACGTTCAAAAGATTAAAATTGGATTCTAAGACTTTGTGTGATTTTATTTCATTTTTACTTTTAGGCAATGCATGTGTGTGTTTGTGTGTATGTGTTTGTAGTTTCTCCAATCTACAAAAATAAGATAATATATTGAATAGTTTTAATGTAGCAAACTGAAGCGCAGGCAATGACCATGATAGAGGGAAGATGACACAATGATGTAGAGCTTCTTGCAATCAGGCATAACTTCACATAGTTAAGTGGAAGGAAGAGCAGTAAAGAAGGGAGCTAAATGATGAGAGACCAGCCTTGGTCTATCAAGTAAGCAATTTGTACTGAAAAAAGTTTTCAAGGCAAATTTTTAAAATGCAAACATAGCTAACTTTGGGAACCAGTGGCTGCAATGACAACTTTCCTATATGGAATTTATATTACATCCTCATACTACACCTACTCACAGTTGAATAATTGTAACAGTATATGACAAGAGTTATTTTTAACAAAAAACAATTACACTCTTATTAAAGAAGTATACTTCATTTATGTTAAAGGACATGGAAAATTGAATTTAAAAACCTAACCAAAGTTAAATAAAAAAGCACTCATAATGTACAATCCATAATTATTTTTTGCATTTCTTTATTTTTTCTTTTGTGGGTGTGTACATATTTTTGAATGTTTTATTTTTTCTTCTAGTTCAAGAACCTTTATATAACACATTATTACACATTCATTGTTAGTCATCCTAGGCTTCCTTTCTCTTTGAATTTTTACATAATGTGCCATTCCACAGAAAAGTACAAAATCGTAAATGTCAGCACAATGAAATTTCCTAAACTGCATGCCATGTGACTGTGCTCCTGAACAGAAAGAACTCTTCAGCATGCAAGAAGCCCTTGTCATGCTCCAGTTATAGGTAATCCCATCATGCTATCCATCATGCCTATATGGGAGTTACTGTCTACAGGGTAAAGAGTTCTTGTTTTGAACGGTGAAAAATTTTATTACTAATGGGAAGTGGGAGATGGTAGCAAAACATGGTAAAAGTAATTAATGACATGAATTGTACACTTAAAGATGGTTAAAAGAACAACAAAAAGTGTACATTTTTTGTAGCATGTTTTTGTGAGAGAAATTATTATTGTAGCATATGAAACTAGTTCATTTATTCTAATCCCAATATAGAATGATGTTCTGTGAATTCACTCAAATTCGTTTTTCCATTTGCCTTTCCACAGTTATTTTGGCATTTATCCAAGTTTTCTTTTTTTTTTTTACTATTACTATAGTACTGCGGTGACTATTCATGTACATGAATTTAGACTGTATTATTATTTTTGTTTAATATATTCCTAACAGTAGAGTTTGAAATTCATAAGGTTTTTATATGTGGAGCTTCAGTAAATACTGATAATTGTGCAAAAGGAATAATACTGGTTTAAATTCCCACTGCCAGTGGATAATAGTGGCGACTGCTTCACATTTTGCTAACACTTAGTATTGCATTGTGTTTTTTGGGGGGTGGTGGTGAGGCGGTGCATGATCTGGTAATTGAACATGGGTCTCCTGCATGGAAGGTGAGCATTCTACCACTGAACCAGCCATGTACCCACTGCATTGTGTTTTGTTTTTGTTTTTGTTTTTTTTCCATTGTGTTTTGATTTACATTTCCCTGTACTACTAATATTGAGTATCTTTTCACATGCTTATTGGCCATTTGTATATCCTAATTAAGTGTCTGATTAAAGAAATGCCTTAGTTAAGACTTTTTTTTCCCCTAGTTAAGACTTTTGATTTTGCTTTTTCAATTAGGGTTTTCTGTCTCTTTATTATTAATGGGTAGCTATTTTTTAAATGTATGCTGGATATGAGTACTTCATTGGACATATATATTACATATATCTTCTTGGGTTTTGTGGCTTGCCTTTTCATACTTTGGTGTCTTTTGATAAATAGAAATTCTTAGTATAAATATAATAGAATTTATCAATTTTTTTTAAAAAAATTGTCTTCTCTAAAGTCAATAATTTGTTCTCATTTGTTTTCTTCTATATATTTTCCTTTTATTGTATTCACATTTAGATTTGAAGTTCACCTGGAAATAATTTCTCCTTGGACTGCAAGTTCTGGTGACAACAATATATTCTGCCTTAGTTTACTGAAAATGCCTTTACATCACCTTCATTATTGAAAGATATTTTCAGTAGTGTGTAATTCCAAGATAACAAATATACCTTTCAGCAATTTAATAATGCGTTTGATTTTCTTTTCTAGATTTTGCAATTTCTGGTGAAAAGTCTTTAATTTTACTCCAGAATATTTTATGCCTCTTTCCTATGGCTATTTTTAAGTTTCCACTTCATCTATAATCTTAACTAGTTTGTTCAAGATATACAGTTGATCCTCATTATTTATAGTCTACATATTTGTGAAATAGCCTCTCATTAAAATTTATTAGTAATCCCCAAATCATTATGTGTGGCACTTTTGTAGTCACTTGCAGACATTTGTAATGCAGCAAAAAATTTGAGTCACGCAATGCACATGTTCCTAGCTTAGGTCAAGGCAACTCTCTGTTTTCTTGATTCAGCTCTGATGCTATAAACAAATGTGTTTTTTTGTGATATATTTAGTGCCACATTTTTCTCATTTTTATGCAGTTTGTCAGTGATACTACTGACTAAACTATTCCTAAGCATAGTAATGAAGTGTTGTCCATTCTGTCTTAGTGCAAGAAAGATATGATATGTTCCATGCAGAAAACGTGTCAGACAAGTTTTGTTTAGGTTATTCAATGTTATTAAATAAAAAATGCACTTTAAATAAGGTATCATTGCACAGAGACACACAAAAAACAAGGTTTTTCATTGATTGGCTAGCAAAAATGTTGTGACCAAAGACTCCCTGTATTTTTGTTATATCATTGATTCCATGATTCATGGATTATGCTGACTTACTTATCACAAATACAAAAAATCTACTGTAACTAAGCATGGATATCTTTGTATTAAGCTGTATAAATTTTGCCATGCTTTCTGAAACTGCAATATGGAGTCATTTTATGTTTTGAAAATTCTCTGGAAGTATAATTTCAAATATCACTTTTACTCTAACCTATCTCTACTCTTACAGAATGCCAACTATATATATATTTTTTGCATGGGCAGGCATCAGGAATCGAACCATGGTCTCTGGAATGGCAGGTAGGAACTCTGCCTGCTGAGCCACCGTGGCCCACCCCTCAACTACATTTTTAAATAACTTTTTTATTGTATAATGTAATGTGTGCAAGGCAAAGAAATAAAAAAGCAATAGTTTTCAAAGCACTCTTCAGCAAGTAATTACAGGACAGATCCCAGAGTTTCTCATGGGCTACCATACAATTATCTCAGATTTTTCCTCTATTTGCTCCAAAATATAGGAGACTAGAAGGCATAAATATTTCTTTATCACCACAATTAACATCCTTTCTTTTTCTTGAAAAATAATACATATGCTGAAAAAAGCAATAAATTTCAAAGCACAGTACCACAATTAGTTGTAGAACAGATTTTAGAGTTTAACATGAGGTAACAATTCCACAATTTTAGGTTTTTTACTTCTAGCTGCTCTAAGATACCGGAGACTAAAAGAGATCACAATTTAATGATTCAGCATTCATATTCATTTTTTAAACTCTGTCTTCTCTGTATAACTCCACCATCACCTCTGCTCTTTCTATCCTACTCTTTAGAGGTATCTGGGCTATGGTCATTCCAAAAACCTCTTCAGATTGGAAGGGGCTGTCAACAATATGGGTAGGGAGATGAAACTTGCTGATGTTCTGGAGAGGCTGAGCACTCTAGTTTTCAGGACTTATCTGGTCTAGGGACCCATCTGGAGGTTGTAGGTTTCTGGAAAGTTACCCTAGTGCATGGAACCTTTGTGGAATCTTATGTGTTGCCATAGATGTTCTTTAGGATTGGCTGGATGGTCTTGTTGGGGTTTGGCAGGTTATGATATGTAGCAATGTCAACCTGAAACTTCCATAAGAGCAACTTCTAGATAGACTTGATTCTATTTGAATTCTCTCTGACACCGATACTTTGTTAGTTATACTTCTTTTCCCACTTTTGGTCAGAATAGAATTGTTGATCTCAAAGTGCCAGGAACAGATTCATCCCTGGGAGTCATCTCCCATGCCACCAGGGAGATTTTTACCCCTGGATGTCATGTCCCACATACAGGGAGGGCAATGATTTCACTTGCAGAATTGGGCTTAGAGAGAGGCCACATCTGAACAACAAAAGACATGCTCCAGAAATAACTCTTATGCATAACTATAGGTAGGCTAAGCTTTTCTGCTACCTACATAAGCTTCACAAGAGTAAGCATCAAGATCAAGGACATGGCCTATTGATTTAGGTGTCTCTAAAGCTTGACACAGTGTCAGGGAATTCCCTGTTGCTAAAGTTTAATAGGTTCCATATTTCTTTTCTCATTCCCTCAAGGGACTTTGCCAATATATTTTGATATATACAACAGCCTCTCAAAATCCGGAAGGATTAATTACCACTTCAGCCTTAATTTGTCTGCTATAAAAGCTTACAATCTAGGCCCTTGTTTCCTTATAAGCATTTTCAAAAGGAGACCATAACATTGTTGTCCTTTTGTTTCTGGCTTATTTTGCCTCACAAAATGTCTCACACACTCATTCCCATTGCTGCATGGCTCATGACTTCATACATTTCTGTAGCAGCACAACATTCATTCACAAGTATACATCATCATTTTGCCAATCTACTTTTCAGTCAGCACATCCTTCAGCCATCTGCATTCATCAGGCATCATGTATAGTGCCCAAATCCCACAATCCAACAACACTCTCAATTTTAGATAATTTCATGATTCCCAAGAGAAAGAAAACCAATAAGCACACCCTTGCCAAATAGGAATTCTAAACCTCCTCTTAACTCTTGTCCCTCCCCCATTTTTTACCTCTGCTGTTGCTGTTTAGTTCTGAGGTTTTCCTTTTAAACATAGCCCATAGTATGCAATAGCATTTTCCCCCTGTACCCTGGACTTCAACACTCTTTGTACATGAGTCATACCTTTGAATTAGTTCTGGTAAGAGCTAATTTATATTTCTAGTGTTAGTGAGTGGGACCCATAGATCTACACAACTGCTTTCAATCTTGTTCATCTTTAAAATGATAATATTATTTGTAGAACCACTAGAGAACTGCCTTCACTTCTATTTCCTTGCATTGGAGTTCAACCTCACTAGCTAACTGTTGCACCCAACTAGCTTCTATGCATATCTGAGTTCCCTATATTCTATATAATAAGGCTCTGATTTACATTTATGATGATCATAAAAGTGGAATTATACAGTATCTGTCCTCTTGTGTCTGGCTTATTCCACTCAGCATTAGTCCTCAAGGCGGATCCATCTTGTTAAGTGCTTCAGAATGTCATTTTGTCTTACTGCTGCATAATATTCCATCATATGTATATACCACATTTTGTTGATCCAATTTTCTATTGATGGGCGTTTGGTTTGTTTCCATCTTTTGGTGATTGTGAATAATGCTGCTATGAACATCGGTGTGAAAATGTCTGTTTGTGTCATTACTTTCATCTCTCCTGGGTATATACCAAGTAGTGCTAATCCTGGGTTATATGGCAACCTGATAGTTAGTTCCCTAAGAAACCACCAAACAGTCTTCCAATGTAGCTGCAACATTATACACTCCCACCAGAAGTGCATAAGTGTCCCAATTTCTCCAACATATATAGATTCCTGTTAGTTTAATAGCAGCCATTCTCATAGGTGTGAGGCAGTATCTCACTGTAGTATTGATCTGCCTTTCCCTTACAGCCAATGAAAATGAATATCACTTCATGAGCTTTTGAGCTATATGTATTTTCTCTTCAGAAAAATGCCTATTCATATTTTTGGCCCATTTTGTAATCGCATTGCTTCTTCTTTTGTTATTGATTGTATGATTTGTTTGTGTATACAGAATATTATATCTTTGTCTGGTATGTGATTTCCAAATATGTTCTCCCATTGAGTTCACTGGCTCTTCATGTTTTTGACAAAGTCTTTTGAATTGCAGAAGGATTAGATTTTGAGGAGTTCCCATTCATCTCTTTTTTATTTTATTGTTTGTGCTTTGTGCATAAAGTTTAGAAAGTTACCTTCAATTACTGGCTCTTCTACATTTTCTTCTGGAAACTTTTTGGTGCTAGTTCTTATACTTAGGTGTTTGATCCACTTTGAGTTAATTTTTGTATTGGGTGTAAGATAGGGGTCCTCTTTCATTCTTTTGGCTATTGGTACTCAATTCTTCCATGCCTATTTATTGAAAAGAATACTTTGTCCCAGTTCAGAGGGACTAATTTGGCTTTGCCAAAATTCAGTTGACCATAGATTTGGAGGTCTATTTCTGTACTCTTGATTCAATTCTATTGGTCAATGCTTTTGTCTTTGTGCCAGTACCATGCTGTTTTGACAACTGTGGCTTTATAATATGTTTTAAAGTCAGGAACTGTTAATCCTCCCACTCCATTCTTCTTTTTTAGGATGCTTTTAGCTTTTCAGGGTCTCCTTTCCTTCCAGATGAATTTGGCAACTAGATTTTCCAAGTCTTCAAAGTAGGTTGTTGGAATTTTGATTGGTACTCTGTTCAATTTGTTGATCAATTTGGATTAAATTGATATCTTAACTATGTTTACCCTTCCTATCCATGGGCAGGGAATATCTTTCCACTTATTTATATCTTCTTTGATTTTTTTTAGCAATGTTATGTAGTTTTCTGTGCACAAGCCCTTTATATTCCTAGTTAAGTTCTTTCCTAAGTATTTGATTCTTTACTTGCTAATTTGAGTGGGATTTTTTTCCTCAGTTAGGTCATTGCTTGTGTATAGAAATGTTATCGATTTTTGCACATTAATTTTATATCCCACCATCTTGCTGAATTTATTTATTAGCTCAGGTAACTTTGCTGTAGATTTCTCAGGGTCTTCCAAGTATAATATTATGTAATTTGCAAATAATGAAAGTTTTATTTCTTCCTTTCCAATGTGGATGCCTTTTATTTCTTTATCCTGCCTGATAGCTCTAGCTAGAACTTCTAGCACAATTTTGAATAATAGTGGTGACAGTCGGCATCCTTGTCTCATTCCTGATCTTAAAGGGAAAGCTTTGTCTCTCTCCATTGAGTACAATGATGGCTATTGGTTTTTCATATATTCTCCTTATCATATTCAGGTAGAGGCCTTTGATGCCTATCTTTTGGAATGCTTTTCTCAGAAAAGGATGTTGAATTTTGTTGAATGCTTTTTCTACATCAATCAACATGATCGTGTGATTTTTCTCTTTTGAATTTTTAATGTGCTGTATTAAATTAATTGATTTTCTTGCATTAAACCATCCTTGCACTCCTGGTATAAAACCCACTTGATTGTGGTGCATAATTCTTTTAGGGTGTTGTGGATTTGATTTGCTAGTATTTTGTTTAGAATTTTTTCATCTATGTTCATTAGGGAGATTGGCCTGTACTTTTCCTTTCTTATAGCATTTTCACCCAGTTTTGATATTAAAATGATGTTAGCTTCATAAAATGAGTTAGATAGAGTTCATTTTACCTTAATTTTTTGGGAAAGCTGGAGCAGGATTGGTGTGAATTCTTTTGGGGATGTTTGATAAAATTCCCCTGTGAAGCCATTTGGCCCTGGGCTTTTCTTTGTAGGAAGATTTTTGAAGACTGATTGAATCTCTTTACTTGTGATTGGTTTGTTGAGATCTTCTATTTCTTTCTGAGTCAGTGTAGCTTATTTGTGTGTTTCCAAGAATATGTCCATTTCATCTAAGTTGTCTAGTTTGTTGGCATATAGTTGTTCATCGTATTCACTTATGATTTCTTTTATTTCTTCAGGGTCTGTTGTTACACACCCCTTCTCATCTCTGGTTGTATTTCCATCCTCTCTCTTTTTTAATTTGTCAGTCTTGCTAGTGGCCCATCAATTTTATTGATTTTCTCAAAGAACCAACATGTGGTTTTAGTGAGTCTTTCTTTTGTTCTTTTTTTCTCCCATTCATTTAACTCTGCTTTAATATTTCCTTCTCTTTTTCTATTTGCTTTGTAGTTAGTTTGCTGTTCTTTCTCAAGTTCCTCTAGGTGAGCAGTTAAGTCCTCAATTTTTTCTGTTTCTTGTCTTTTTAATATAGGCATTTAGGGCAATAAATTTCCCTCTCATGACAGCCTTTGCCACATCCCATAAGTTCTGATATGTTGTATTCTTATTTTCATTAATCTCTAAATAGCTACTGATTTCTCTAGCAATTTCTTCTTTGGCCCACTGGATTTTTAAGAGTGTGTTATTTGATCACACATATTTGTGAATGTTTTCCTTCATTGTTGGTTATTGAGATCCAGGTTAATTCCAGCTTCATTCCATTGTGATCAAAGAAAGTCTGAATAATTTCAATGTTTTTAAATTTATAGACACCTGTTTTTTGCCCCAGTGTGGTAGTTAGATTCAGGTGTCAACTTGGCTAGGTGAAGGTGCCTAGTTCTATCGCTATGGACATGAGCCAATGACATGTAAAGCTCATCTGTTCCTGATTACATCTAGGAGGCATGCCTGCTGTAATGAATGATGTTTGATTTAATTGGCTGGTGCTTAAATGAGAGAGCTCAATGTAGCACAGCCCAAGCAGCTCAGCATACCTCATCTTAGCATTCACAGCTCATCCCAGGCCTTTGGGGATGCAGAGAGGAATCACTCCTGGGAAAGTTTTGGAACCCAGAGGCCTGGAGAGAAGGCCAGCAGATATCACCTTGTGCCTTTTGCCATTTGCTGTTCTGAGTGTTCATAATCAGTTATCCTATCCTCTATGTTGCTTATTGCTTCTTCTGTGTCTTCAAATCTGCTATTGTGTGCCTCTAGTATGTTTTTTATTTGGTCAACAGAGTCTTTAATCTCTGTGATATCTGCTATTTTTGTATTTATTCTTTCAAATTCCTCTTTCTTTTCCTGTCTTTTTTTAATCTCTTTTTTTTTGTCATTTGCCATACCACTTATTTTATTATGTAGAGTTATAGGAACATCTTTGATTAGTTGTTTCAATGTTTGTGTCTCCTCTGGTGTTTTAATTTTTTTGTTAGGCAGGGCTATATCTTTCTGCATTGTGATTTGCTTAGTGATACTCTTTTGCTTTCATCACATGCAAATATCTTGATTGATTTACTTTGGGAGTTGATTTCCTTCAGTAGTCTAAAGATTTGTGTTTGTGGATGGATGTGTAGCAGGGAGCAGGGTATGTGGCAGGGCACAACAATGTGGTGATTTGTTTTAGGGCAGATATAGGCACAGGTTGGGGTATTATGCTGGTGCTTGTGAACATGGGCACCTAGTGACCAGGGAGGATGTAGCCATGTGGGTGCACAGGTCTGTGGGGTGTAACCCTGGTGTGCACTGGTTTAGGGTGCAGGGCCCTTTGTGCACATGCACAGAACTATAGCAGCAGGTTGATGTTAGGGGCAGCTAGGGGAAGATGTGACCTGGTTGAACTAGTTAGGGCTTTCTCAGTGCTGGGAAGTGTGACTGAGGGCCATGCGCATGTGCAGGTCTAGGAGTGCCATAAACTGATGTGCAGAGTTTAAGGGGGACTGGTTGAGGCTGTGTGACACTATAGGTAGAGGGGGGCTTGTGTAGCTTGGGTATTACAGCAAGTGCCTGTGCCTTTTATATGTGGCAGCAGCCTGCAGGGAGCAGGAAGGGGAAGTTAGTGCTCGGGAGGGGTGCAGGAGACATGGGTTGGGCTGCACTTGGGGTGGGGAGGGCGAGTACTCATGCTGGGAGTTGGTGGTGTAGGGCTGGGTTGCTACGAGTATGGGGAGTGGAGACAAGTGACAAGGTTCAGGTGCTTGGGGTATGGGTTGAGTTGCAGGTTGCAGGACTGTGCAGGTGAGGGTAGCACATTCAAGGAACGTGGCTTAGCTTACTTCCTAGGCCCAGTCTCCCTATTCATGTACTCCTGTTAGTTCTGTGCTTCTATGCTAGGTTCCAGTTTCCTGCTTCTCAGTTTCTCCACTTTTGCAACCAGGGCCACCCTCTGTTGTGCAGAAGACTCTCCCAGGTCAGTTGTACTCTTGAATTACCATCTCAGTCACCCTTCTCTCCCTTCTCTAACTTTCTTGAAGCATGAATGAACTTGATCTACCTTATTCAGCCATCTTCACAGAACACCCCCCAATTTCATTTTAAATGCACCCAAATTTCTTTGCATACTCTTGTTTTGTTTTTATTTCCTTTACATGGCTATCCTTCATTTTATATATTTTCCATTGGCATGACTTTATTCAGTCTTCATTTTTTTGTTGTTGCAGTGACCTACCTTATATCTTACAGACACAGAGATGCACTTCCCAGATTCTCCTTCAAGGAGTGATTTGTTGCCTCATCTATTAGCAGACAGCCTTCTATAAACAAATGCAAGCCTTAATTCAGCTGACAATAGCTGCCTTGTCCAAGGGAATATTCTTCCTGGGACAGCCCATATTCAATGACTCATGGGGAAGGGATTTAGTAGAGCAGCCACTTTGGCCCAATGTGGAGTAATTCTGATGGATGATGTATGCTCCAGAACTCCTTGTTTCTTTGACCATGTTTGTTAAGACTGAAGGCAAATTTCCCAATACTGCTTCTTACATCTGCATTCCACATGTGTGATTAGATCCTTGATAAATAGTTTGCACAGCAAACACCAGTTCAGCATATCTTTCTTGAAAAACCAATTGGTGACAGATGATAAAGAAGTGTCCAGAGATGGCAGATAATTAGATAGGGTCTTAGAGTTGGATTACTCATAACCAAGTCAGTAATGAGTGTTGCATCTGTGATAGATAGATGGAGCACAGACAAACCCTGACAAAATAAGGCAATCCAATTAAAATAAGGCAATCCAATTATTCACATTTCACTTTTGGTGAATTGGAATGTATACTGGGTAGAAGGGAATGAATTAGTGATGTGATTTATTAAGTATTTAAAAGGCTGAGATGAAAGAGTAGTTATTATATAGTGTAGACATTGAAGGTAGAAAAGCATGATCTTAAACTTTATATTTTCCTTTGGGTGTGAACCCATTGATAAGTAGAACAATTTGATGAAGTTGCTTTAGTTAAGGTGTGGTCCACCTCAATCAATATAGGTCATAATTCTGTTACTGCAGTCCTTTATAAACATAATGAAATTTAGATAGAGAAAAATTGCCACTGGAAGTGAGAAGCTGAGCATCAATGGAACCCATAAGAGAAGGGAGAGGCAAGGAGATAGTGCCATCTACCTTGCCATGTGACAAGTTAAAGATAAATGAAAGCCAGCAAACAGTCTGACAACAAAATATCTACGGAAGATAATGTTGTTTGTTGATACCTTGACTTGGACATTGTTTTAGTCACAAAACCATAAGCCAATAAATTCCTATGGTTGAAGCCTACTCTTTGCGTGGTATTTTCCTGAGTAGCCCTAGAAATTAAAACATATAGACAATGGCGTGCACAGGTGGTTCAGTGGTAAAATGCTTGCCTGCCATGCAGGAGACTCAGGTTTGATTCCTGGCCCAGGCACACACACATACACACAAATCATACAGACAATGATATATATATTTGGTTGGATATACATACTCTTATTTGAATCTTGTAATGCCCAACATAAATTAAAAATAATTACCATTTAAAATGTTCATTGAAGTCCATCACTTTTGGATTTAGTCAAATTAACATGTAAAAAGTCTTTCTAGATATAACCATAACAAACCTAGCTATATTTTTGTGAAAGTATTTGATGGCTTAAATAGATGTTAAAAAGAAGTAAATAACATTTTCTGTAAATATTCACCACTGCTTGAGTTTTACGTACCTTTCACTTTATTTAGTAGATTTTTCAGGTTTTATGTTTCTAAAAGTGTAAAATCCAGTTGGTTTAACTGCCACCTATTACATTCTATAAATATTTCATGTACATTTTTGTCTCCACCCATACACATCTAGTTGTGTTTCAATTGTTACAAATAAAATATTCAGATTTTCTCCTCATGTGAACCTTAAATCATGCTTATTAAGTGGGTGAGGCATTGAATAAAAACAGAATGGAAAAAACATCATAATGAATAAATGATCAGTTACTAAAATATGATAGTAGCTGTGGTGGTTTGAAAGTGTTGCATCCTCCAGAAAATCCATGTCCTTTAATCCTGATTCAGTATTGTGGGAAAACTTTGATTATGTTCCTTCCACGGAAATTGACTTGCTCAATTCTGGATGTGGCCATTTGATTAGATAGAGATGTGACTCCACCCATTTAAAGTGGGTCTTGATTGATTTACTGAGTCCTTAAAAGAGCCAACATGGAGAGCAGTTTATATGCTTGGAGGTCAGACATAGATACAGATATTTAGAGATGCTGAAATACTGACAGAGAGCAAAGGCATAGACTTTAAATGTGCAGAGCCCACCAGACATTGGCATGTGCCTCCCTAGGAGGTGCTAAGAAGCCAGAACCCAGAATTGTGTCCAGGGGGAGCCAAAGGAAGGCCCAGAGAGGCTTAGTGAGGAAAGCAACAGAACTGGAAACAAGGAACAGTAGATGCCAGCCACATGACTCCCCATATGACAGACATCAGTCTTCTTGAGTCAAAGTATCCTTCTCTGAATGCCTTAGTTTGGACATTTTTGTGGCCTTAAAACTGTAAACTTGTAGTTTAATAAATTTTCTTTTTAAAAGCTGTCCCATTTCTGGAATATTGCATTCTGGCAGAGTTTAAAAACCTAAAACAGTAGCAATCTGGGTTTAACTCACCGTATTACAAGTATTTAATCACTACAATACCAGACAAGAGATGTGTGTGCTGTAAAATTTATGGCCAAAAGGATGAGATAAAATAAGCTTCTTTTTAGAGTTTTAAGTTTGCTTCAAATCATTTCTTGTATAGAGGTTATCAAGTAAATCAGGTTATAATTTTTATATTTAAAAGCCTTAAGGGGAATAAAGACTCAATATGTAAGTGATAATTTGTGCCTTTATCCTGGGTACCCTCTCATTGCTTTATTTCCTTTGCTCCCAGCTTGATCACTAAGTGTTGAAAATGAACACTTCACTGAAAATATAACTATTGCTCTAAAGTATTCATTTCTTGTTTAACAAGCCTTCCCAACAGGTGGGAAGCCCGCTGATTCAAGTTTATTTAGAAAGAAAAGTAAATTACATTTATACTTGTTTACTAAGTATATGTAAATCTATCAATCAATAGGTAACATGTCACTAATAATATTAACTAGTATTATTTTTCCCTCTAATATTTTAATGCACTCCAAATTATTAATTTGAAGTAATGAAATGAATTGCTTGTGATAAATTGACAAATTCAAATTAATTAGTATATACAAAATTATCACATTCTAATTATTGCATTATTTTTCATGTGAGAAGATTGCATATAATTAAGGAGCCATACCTATATTTCCTCCAAACCATGTTACATAATATTCACATATGTTTAAGAAGGCCAGAGGATTGATTCTAGCAAATTTCATCTACAATCATTATCTCAATGATAAAGATTTTGACTTCATGATGAAAGGGAATTTTTCTTTCTGTCTCACTGCTACATTTCAAATGCTAACATAACAAATTTTCAATAATGAGTTATTTCTTTAATCAGTAATAGTGAGTGAGTAAAGAGTGACAAAACAAAAGTGAGACATTTACTAATGATGAAAAGCAAAATTTGCATTGGCAAATACTAAGAGGTCAAAGAGGGATTGTGGAACCTATTAGGAAATCCATTATCTAAAATGTCATAGGCAGAGCAAGTTGGCAGCAATAGGTATCAAACAACAGTTTATCTCATTAGAATCATTACAAATCAAAGAAAAGAAGCTGGATTGTTTGTAGGCCCTAGGATAAAGATTCTAGATACTCTTTAATAATTAAAGAAAATTCATGAAATAGCGTCATTTGGGAACATTTAGTTTACAGTGTCATAAAATAATACATTGCTATCATTCTCTATCCATCTTTCATCTTCTATCTAAACAGCTATATAAATAAAAATATTTGAAGAAACATAACACTGATCCAGTGTTTATCTCTTGGTGGTAAGATTATGGTTATTAAGTATTGTGTTATAGTATATTTCATTATACTATTAGTTATTAGTATATGAAATTAAAGTGCATTGGACGGGCAACAGTGACTCAGTGGCAGAGTTCTCGCCTGCTGTGCAGGAGACGCAGGTTCGATTCCCTGTACCGCCCATACCAAAAAAAAAAAAAAAAAAAATTAAAGTGCATTGCTTTATAATCAGAAAAAAAGTGTTCATGATTTCCCATATAAAGGAAACCAATTACTACTGCATTCAGAAAATCAAGTAAATTTACTGTCATGTGAACAAAAGTAGGCATACGCCATTGAAATAAACGTACCCCCAAGAATACCATTTAAGAAGAGACTGTACATACTCCTGTAGTGTAATATTATATTAAAGAGTCCCTTTGATTGACAAAAATGTCAGCAATATTGTGTTATTTTCAAAATTAAGAAAACAAATATCTTCTAACATAAGTAGGCTGTAATGAAAAGAAAACGAGAGTGAGATATTAACACCAGGAATAGTGGTTAAATCAAATTAAAATAGCTATGTTATGACTGCATATGTGATATAGTATAAATAGTCACAGAAATATGCATGCATATTATAATTCAATCAGCAAAAGAATTCATAAGCAGCTATAAAATATGACTAAATTAAATTCACAGAAGGGAATAATATATTTTATATGTGGATGATGGTGATGACAATAATCATAGATAGATGACAGATGTATAATATATTGATAGATCAATAGATAGATAGATAAAGTTTTAAATGTGTTATACTATTTCCAGACCACTGTGTTTCTTTACATACATCCAAATGTCATTTCTCTTTAGCTTCAAAGACTTTCTCTAACTTTTTATATTATACTAGTCTACTTACTAAGATTGTCTCAGTTTCTGTTTATCTGAGAAAAGTTTGATTTTCTTTTAATTTTGAAGCTTGGTTTTGTTGCATGTATAATTCTTGTTTAATAGTCTCAGCACTTTACCTATGTCATTTCAAGGTCTTCAGGCTTCTATCATTTCTGATGTTCAGTCAGCACTTATTCTCTCATAATTTATTTATCATTTTCTCACTGCTTTCATGATTTTCCCTTTGTTTTTGACTTAAAAAACTTAATTATGATTGCTATTATCTTTGAATTTATACTTCTTGTTTTTTTTATTTTCTGGATCTGTAAGTTGAAGATTTTTTCCTCTTTTTTGGTCACAAATAGGTGAGATTTTTGATGATTATTTTCTCAAATACTTCTTAATGCTTTTTTTTTCTCCTCTCCTCCTGGGACTCAAATTGCATATGTTGGAAAGTGTCAAATTGTCCTACTATCTGTGGAATTCTATTGACATTTTTCATTTTTTTTCTTTTTGTTCTTTTGCTTAGAAAATTTTTATCAATTCGTTTTCCATATATATTTTGTTACTAACTCTGTTGAACTCATCGAGTTAATATATCATTTAAATCACTTTAATTTTCAGGTCTACATATCTATCTGATTCTATTTTATAGCTTCCAGATATCTTTTCTCTTTGGATTCCCTATTTGTTCATATATTGTTGGAGTAGAATGCTTTCTTTCAGGTGGAACATGCTCCTCCTGGCCTCGACAAGAAATTCAGGGTTACCGTCATATAATAAGCACCCCCATTGCTGGAGCTCCCAGTGCACGTCTCTGCCATCAGATATATCCAGTCCTTCAAAACGCTCCCATTCTCCTATGCTTTGGTGAGTTTTAGCACACCCCTTCCAAATGTGATAGCCTTCTTACCTCTCTCTTTCTCTTCTCTCTCTCTCTCATACTCTCTTCCTCTCTCTCTCACACACACACACACACACACACACACACACACACACACACACAATAGCTTTATGGCCAGTTTTTCCCTATTGTGTAGAACTTTGAATAATGCCATTCTTACCTGTTTCACATTGCTTCGTGCAAAATATTCCCTTGATGCTTTACCATAAATCTATTCCTTAATCAAAGACTATACTGTGTGTTTAAACTGTCTGTATTGGTTTGAACAGAAGTATGCCCCCTAAGAAAAGCCATGTTTTGATATAAAACCCATTCCTTAAAGGTAGAATAATCTGTATTCAATATTGTATGTTTGAAACTGTAATGAGATCATCTCCCTGGATGATGTGATTTAGTCAAGAGGGGTTGTTAAATTGGATTAAGGGATGACATGTCTCCACCCATTTGAGTGGGTCTTGATTAGTTTCTGAAGTCCTATAAATGAGGAAACATTTTGGAGAATGAGAGATTCAGAGAGAGTGGCACTACGAAGCAGAGAGTCCCCGAGCCAGCGACCTTTGGAGATAAAGAAGGAAGACGCCTCCCGGGGAGCTTCTTGAAACCAGAAGCCAGGAGAGAAAGTTAGCAGATGATGCTGTATTCGCCATGTGCCCTTCCAGCTGAGAGAGAAGCCCTGCCTGTGTTCGCCATGTGCCTTCTCACTTGAGGGAGAAACCCTGGACTTCATTGGCCTTCTTGAACCAGGGTATCTTTTCCTGGATGCCTTTGATCGGACTTTTCTATAAACTTGTTTTAATTCTCGGCCTTAGAACTGTACACTAGCAATTCATTAAATTCCCCTTTTTAAAAGCCATTCTGTTTCTGGTATATTGCATTCTGGCAGCTAGCAAACTAGAACACTGTCCAATACCAATTATCACCAAAATATACAGATAGATCTTACTCAACAACTTAAAAACCACAGATGTTTATTTGATTGTCCCATATTGAAAAACAATAGAAAAATATAACTCAAAAAAAATACTTATAAAAAGAAATGCAGATCCCAGAGTTTGTCATAGGTTACCATTATCTCATCTCATATTTTTCCTTCTACTTGTTCCAAAAAACTGGAGGCTTTACAGAGTAATAATAACAAAATCATACAGTATTTGTCCTTTCGTGTCTGACTTACTTCACTCAGCATTATGTCCTCAAGGTTCATCTATGTTGTGTTATGTTTCGGGACATCATTTTGTCTAATTGCTGCATAATATTCCTGTGCAGGCTTGAAAGGATGCATGTATCCTAGAAAAGCCATGTTTTAATTCTAATCCCATTTTGTAAAGGCAGCCATTTCTTCTAATACCAATTCAGTACTGTATGCTTGAAACTTCAATTAGATCATCTCCCTGGAGATGTGACTCAATCAGGAGTGGTTTTTAAAGTGGATTAGGTGGAGATATAACTCTACCCATTTGGTGGGTCTTGATTGGTTTACTGGAATCCTATAAAAGAGGAAACATTTTGGAGAGGGCGATTCAGAGACAGCAGAGCAGAACAACATAGACATGAGAGGCAGAGTCTACCAGCCAGAAACCTTTGGAAATGAAGAAGGAAAATGCTTCCCGGGGAGCTTCATGAAGGAAAGCCAGGAGAGAAAGCTAGCAGATGATGCCGTGTTCACCACATGATTTTCCAGATGAGAGAGAAACCCTGACCCTGTTTGCCATGTGCCTTCTCACTTAAGAGAGAAACCCTGAACTTCATTAGCCTTCTTGAACCAAGGTATCTTTCCCTGGATGCCTTAGATTGGACATTTCTATAGACTTGTTTTAATTGGGACATTTTCTCAACCTTAGAACTGTAAACTAGCAACTTATTAAATTCACCTTTTTAAAAGCCATTTTGTTTCTGATATAATGCATTCTGGCAGCTAGCAAACTAGAACAATTCCATTGTATGTATGCACCACATTTTGTTATCCACTCGTCTGTTGATTGGCATCTGGATTGTTTCCATCTCTTGGGGTTAAGCTAACTAAGGTATCCATTTTTGGTGGTTCTAAGTGTATTGTTTATTTTCTTAAATAAAAGTATTAAAAAAATAAATACAGAGCCCAATCATTCTTTCTTTAAAAGTATTGCTTTATGTTTTTAGTAGCTTCTATTTTTAAATACCTCTGCTAAGAAAAGTATATGTGAGAGTTAGAAAGCCAAAAAAAGTGTGACCTTTGATTTCATGGTGTTTTAGTTAAATGAAAAAATTAAGATTTTCAAATGTAGGCCTTTTAGGTAACTAAGGTAGGTTCTTTCAGGGATTTAAAATTTACTCTACCTTATAAATTGTTTGAGCATGCAATCATTGTATTCCCAATTTACAAAAGAAATCCATAATCTTATCCCATGTCAAATTACTAAAATTCAGTGAAGCAGGATACAAAAGCTGTAGGATACCAAAGGATTCCAAGGAGATAAAAAACATTGCTCAGGATCGCTTCTTTTTTATGATTAATCAAGCCACATTAAAGCAATGAGTCCTGCATTTCCTGCATATTTTTAAATGAATTTTATAAATGTATGATAATCAAAGTAGCATATTTTATTATATCTGATTAGTTAACTGGATTATGCAACTGGAATATCCTAGAGAACTATGACACTTTTTAAAGTTCATTTGAATAAACATTGATAAAAGTTATGTTTTCTTGTCCAGATGAAGTTGTATGTCATTCAATATGGTATTTATTACCATTATATCATATCATGTTATGAAAAATGTATGTTAATTATAGTCAACTGTTCTAGTTTGCTAGCTGCCAGAATGTAACACACCAGAGATGGATTGGCTTTCAATAAAAGGGGATTTATTTAGTTAACATATAGTTCTTCAGAGGAAAGGCAGCTTACTGTCAACTGAGGTTCCTTCTTACATGGGAAGGCACAGGATGGTCTCTGTGGTCTTCTCTCCAGGCCTCTGGGTTCCAACAACTTTCCCCAGGGAGATTTCTTTCTGCATCTCCAAAGGCCTGGGCTGAGCTGCTAGTGCTGAGACGAGGTATGCTGAGCTATATGGGCTGTGCTACATTGAGCTCTCTCATTTAAGAATCAGCCAATTAAATCAAATATCATTCATTGCAGCAGGCACACCTCCTAGCCAACCACAGATGTAATCAGCAACAGATGAGATTCACATGCCATTGGCTCATGTCCGCAGCAAAAGAACTAGGCACCTTCACCTAGCCAAGTTGACACCTGAACCTAACTAACACATGTCCACCCCTTGGCAACTTGGCAACTACATGCATTACCTTAAACAATAAGAAAGTGCAAAAAGTTCTCTTCTGGCTGTTGACCTATGAATCTCAAAACAAGTTATCTGATGCCAATATGCAAAGGAGGGACAATCACAGGATCCATAGGGAGAAATTGGAAGGAAAACCTGCAGGTCAGGTACTATTGGATTTCAAAGTCTGAAAGTCATTTATCCTTCAGCCTCAGAAAATGGCAGTCCCATCCTTTCCAGGGGCCTATGCAGTGGCCTGCTTCTTTCCAATTGAGGAGACCACCGTTTTCTCAGCTCCACCCTCTCCAGGCATCTGGGCCACACCTGGGCCTCTGCCATTTCTGGGCACACATTCAACCTCTCCATGTGATGGCAGCCAGACTCTCTCCAGTCCCCAAGGAGCATGCTGTACCTTTTCCAAGGCCTGAAGCAGCATAACTCTTCCACTGCAACGAGGTGGGAGACTCATCCTCTCTATGTATATGGATGGGTCCACTCTCCTGGATGAGGTTTCTTGGCTTCAGACCCGAGCTTCCATGGTTCTCACTCTGCAAACTCCAATTTGTCCCTTTTGTGTCCCCCTTTGTCCAGATTGGCAGTGGTTTCATTTACACCAACAGTCCCTTCAAGCACTCCAGGACTTCTCCATCATTCTCCTTACAGTTCCTCCAAAATCTTCTCCTTATCCATACAAAAAAAAACTGGTCCAACATAACTGGTATTTGCAAACTGCAACAGCACCCCACTCGCAGTACCAAATCTGTTTTAGTTTGCTAGCCGCCACAATGCAACACATCAGAGATGGATTGCCTTTCAATAAAAGGGGATTTTTTTAGTTAATGTATAGTTCTTCAGAGGAAAGGCAGCTAACTTTCATCTGAGGTTCTTTCTTACATGGGAAGGCACAGGGCGATCTATGCTGGCCTTCTCTCCAGGCCTCTGGGTTCCTACAACTTTCCCTGGAGTGATTCCTTTCTGCATCTCCAAAGGCCTGGGCTGAGGTGCAAGTGCTGAGATGAGGTATGCTGAGCTGCTTGGGCTGTGCTATGCTGAGCTCTCTCATTTAAGCACCAACCAATTAAATGAAACATCATTCATTGCAGTGGGCACACCTCCTAGCCGACTGCAGATGTAATCAGCAACAGATGAGGTTCACATGCCATTGGCTCATGTCCACAGCAGTAGAACTGGGCACTTTCATCTGGCCAAGTTGACACCTACACCTAACTACTGCAGTAACCCCATCTTATTTTTGAACTACAAAATATTTAACCTTTCTTCCTCTTAATAACATATAGTAAAATTGTACGCTCTTGTAAAAATTAAAATAACATAAAATTTACTATGAGATGTTTAATATTTCAAAATTGCCTTACATTATGGAAGCAAACATGTATTGGAGAAAACTGGTTTCTCCAATATTCATATGTTCCAAAAGGGTACGTTTGCACAGGACCTAGAATTCAGGAGGAAGATTAATTTGTGTAGTGACCTATCATATATTCCTCAGCCTCTCACACATGTAAGTCTTTCAAGAATCCTTGCTTCAGTTTCCTTGGCTGCTCAAGCAAATACCATGTAATTTGTTGGGAATTTATTGACTCACAGTTTTGAGGCACCAAATCAAGGCACTGTCCATACCATGCTTTGTTGTTGAAGATCCGTGTTCTGGGGCTGGCTGCCAGTTCTGGGGCTGGCTGTCAAGGAATCCTTGGTTCTGGATTCCTCTGACACATGCAGATGTACGTGGTGGCCACTCCTGGCATCTTCCTACTCTTCCAGGTTCTATTGATTTTCAGCTTCTGGCTGTTTCCTTTGTGGCTTTCTCTAACTGTGAATTCCACTCTTCTTACAGAACTGTCTCAGGTAATAGGATTAAGGTCCATCCTGAGTGAGTTGGGCCACACTTTAACTGAAGTAACCTCACTAAAAATTTTATTTTCAAGGGTTCATACCTCAGGAATTAAGGTCAAGAACATGTCTTCCTGGGGTACCTAGCTCCAAACTACCACTATCCTCAATGCTTCTACTGGCTATAATAATATCTGAAAAGTAAATCCATTTATGACTCCAGCACTACTGTGTGAAAAAAGATGCATTCTTATAGTTATCCATATAGTATTAAAATTTCAATGCATTTATTAGCCCTATTCTAATAATTCCTGTGTTAAGTCATAAGTTAGAACAAAAATTAAATATAAATTCACAGACCATTAAAGGGAATAACATACTCCTGAGCTGATACAGTAGAAGCACTAGAAATGAATCTATAGGGTGTTATTGAAGAGAAGGAAAAATAATTTTGAGATACTCCTTAAGGCAAAATAATACTAATGCAGGGCTCAAAAGAAAACAGTATGGATTACTGGGTTTCTTCACTCTTCATACCTCATTCTTTTATGCATTCATTTATTCCTAACAGTGAAATTTCTGGGCTGTAAGTTTATGTTTATAACTCACAGGTAGATGGGGAAGAGATTTTAGAAATTAAACTTATTCACCTGTTGTTTCACTAGTTTAAACAATTTCAAAGGTGTGTGTCTCATAACAAAGTACATGTGTTTTCATTCTAAAACTGCACATTTTAGTTAGATATCAATTTAATCACACTAATTACTGCCAGAAGGGAATCCTCGATGTCTCTCATAGAGAGGAAGATGTTTGTGATGAACAATTTCCTTCCTATGTGTTATAATGCATGGTTGAAAACTAACTTCGACAATGTGACTAAAGGGCATCATAACTCCAGTGACAAAAAAGATTGGACCCTATTTCAGCTAGAACAGCATTTCACAAACTTTAGTGTCCATGAGAATAACTTGGAAAGTTTCCTAATATGTAGATTTCTAGACCAGTCCATAGAGCCCCTGATTCAATAAGTCCAGGAGGTGGCCCTGGAATTTTCATTCTTAATAAATTTCTGAATAGTGTTGATAATGTTGATTCATGAAACTTATTTTGATAAACACTGAGGTAGAAATCTTTGGGTGTTAAGTAGCAGTAAACCAGGCTCAAATGGCTTAATTTATAAGATGAATTTATTGACAAATGTAATTAAACATTTTAGAAGTAAGATTTGCTTTTGGTGCAGCTTAGTCTATGGGCCCATATGATGGCTTCAACTTTAATATCTCATAGTGCCACTTACTGCCAGGTCGGTGTCATTCTCAGGTCTCTTGCAGCACCAGGTAAATATCATCACAAGATCAAATCCAGCAGAATGGCTACTGTGTGTGTGTGTGTGTGTGTGTGTGTGTGTCCAAGAGGACCATCAAAATATGTAATTTGATTGGAGGTCACATAACCTTTCATAGACAAACAGAATCAAGGAATTGCCTGCTCTGTTTCACCAGGCTTAAATCCTTTAATCTGGTAACTACATCTTGAACTCATGAACTGAGAATGAGGCAATGAGAGAATCCCCAGTGCTCTGTTTTATTTTTTCAGGGCTGCATAACAAAATATCATAAGCTGGGTGGCTTAAACAAAATAATTCTATTGTCTCACATCTCGGTAAGCTAGAAGCACAAAATCAAGGCGTCAGAAAGGCCATACCCTCTCTGAACCCTAAGAGTGAGAATCTTTCCTTGCTTCTTCCTATCTTCTGGTAGCTTTTCAGCATTCCTTGGTTCTTCTTGATTTATAAGTATATTCCTCCAATTTCTGCCTCCATCTTCATATGGCATTCTCCCCTGTGTCTGAGTCTGGGTCCCTTCTCTTCCTCTGAGGACACCAGCCATATTGGATTAAGGACTGAACCTTCTCCACTATGACCTCGTTGCAACCAACAGCTTTCATCTGCAATGATTGTATTTCCAAATAAGGACACATTCTGAGGTACTGGAGATGAGGACTTCAACATCTCTTTTTAAGAAGCACAGTACAACCTATAACAGCCCCAGTGTTCCAAACAGGGTCTGCACGCTGAAAATATAACTCTGAAATATCAAAATGATGAAAGTGCCAGCATTTATGGAGCATATTTTCTAGTTATTAGAGATAGGCAGTGAAGTAAATAAGTGAAATAGATGATGGTTATGAGGGAAAAAAAGTGCAAAGAAGAGGAATAATGATTGGTGCTAAGGAAAAGTTTGCCATTTTAAATAGTGTAGTGAGGAAAAACTTCATTGAGAAGGTAACCATTGAATAAATACCTGAAGTAGGTTGAGAGACTGCCATTTGGGTATTGGGAATATTTGAGTTCACTTACTAGAGGTATGGAATAGATGCTGGAGTGGGGAGGTGGGTTGTGAGTGGTGCAAAAGAAATGATTTTTCAACTAAAGATTATTTATTCAAGAACTGTTTTCATTTCCTAGGCTGCTTAAAGCAAATACCATGAAATAAGTTCAGTTAAACAGTGGAAATTTTTCACTCATGGTTTAAAATTGGGAAAATTTCCAAATCAAGACCTCATCAAGACAATACTTTCTTCATGAAGACCAGCCATTAGTGATCCTTTGCTCCTCTGTCATATAGCAAGGCACACTTTAGCGTCTGCTTTCTCTCCCTTCTCTTCCAGATTTCACTGATTTCAGTTCTTGTTTTCATGGTTTCTTTTCCTCTTAGTCTGAATTTCATTCTTTTATAAAGGAGTCCAGTAATAAAATTTAGAGTCATCCTGAATGAGTGGGTCACACTCTATCTGGAATATCCTCTTCAATAAGTCCTACATACAATGGGTCCTCTGGCACAGGAATGGATTAAATTTAAATCCTGCTTTTTCTGGGATACAAACAGCTTCAAACCACCACAGACTATTTATGCAAGAACTAATCACTACTCAAGTTTCCTCAGATTACTACTGTTGATGCATTTATATAATCCAGAATTACCAGGACTTGAATAGAGAGGTTTATTTCCTTCCCAAAGTGAAGCTGTCTGTAAAGTGTTTACCTAGCTACCAGAAGAAAGTGTTCCTCAATTTCTCCAGGGATAATCATTGCCACAGGATGTGTTCTCTGAAAGCAGACACCAAGAATGTATTCAGAGTGACAGATTTGTATTAGGAATTGCAAAAGGAATTTGCAAAAGGAAATTGCAAAAGGAAAGGGGAATAAGAAGGATTAGGTACAGGAAAGAGAAAACTACAATACAGGACTGAAAATACCTATGTTTCAACCATGTGGTAGGGACCTCTGGAGCAAGTATTACTTAATGGACTGTACTAATATGAGCAAAAGTGGCCTGGCTTTTATAACCCTTCATCACTCAGTCACTGGATGTGACTGCCCAAGAAAAATCATTATTTCTGTCAGTGCGGCTCTTTGCAGGTGAAATTGAGTTGAAGGAGCTGACAACAGGAGACTGCACACACCTTGGAGCTAGACAGCAACCCGTTACTTGAAAGAAAATGTGATTGACACATCTCTCCACCTACCGCAGTCTAAGTTTTAGGCTGCTTGGTTACATTTCTCTCTGTATATTTGGGAAGGAGCCTTTCCAATCTGGTTGGCACCTTTCCTTTTCCCATACCTACCTTTCATTTTACTTTTAAGCCCCTGGCCACCTTGCTGGCCAGGTTGTTAACCATAAACCATGACTGTTATGTTCGGCAATTTTGGGTTAATTCTCGTTCCAAACAGAACAAAGGTCAAGTACGCCATCCAAATTTCTACCCATTAAGGAGACTTTTGCTTGTCATTAATTTTGAGACCTACATCTCTATGAGGCTGAATGACCTCCATTTTGGCTTGCACACATAATAAACTGAACCAAACGTAAACCAAGCTCAAGATTTTTCCTTCTGCAATTGGATGCTCCCAAACAACCATTAGCATGAACTGAGGGAGGTGCACTTATGCAATACTGTTGAGTGGACAGGGACCAGGGCCACCTCCTGCCTTAGTTATGAGTGACCCACCATTCTGGTTTGCCTGGGACTGGGGGGTTTTCCAAGATGCATAAATATCAGTGCTAAAATAAAGACAATCCCAGGCAAAGCAGGATATAGTTACATAACAAATTACACCAAAACATAGCTGTTTGAAAAACAAGCATTTATTATCTCATATAATATATGAAGCGCAGAGATAGAGACTTGTTTGGCTGAGAAGTTTTGGCTCAGGATGCTTCATGAGGTTGCAATAACACTGTTGTCCCAGTCTACAGTTTCTGAAAACTAGACCAAGACTGGACAATTCACTCCAATTTCATTAATCGGTTGTTGGCTGTTAACTTCATTACTCAGTGAGCCTCTCCACAGTAATGCTCACAACAAGGGAATTGGCTTACTGCAGAGAGAATGATCCAAGAAAGAGAGTGTATGTGACAGAAACAGATCTGCTGTATCTTCACAACCTCATTTCAGAATAAACATACCATTACTTCTGCCAAATCTTATTGGACACTGAAACCTACACTGATAACAAGTGGGAGGAAATTATACATGGACATTGATATCTATAGGCATGGATCAATGGTTCTATCTTTTTATTAACTAGGATTCTCTAGAGAAACAGAATCAGCAATAATTATCTATAGATATAACATTTATAAAAGTGTCTCACATAAGTCTACTCACATAAAGCCCAAAATCCATAGGGCAGGCTGTGAAGCTGATGACTCTGATGAAGGGTCTGGATGAACTCCACAGGACAGGCTCACCCATTGAAGCAGGAAGAGAAACTGTCTTTTCTGAATCCTCCTTAAAAGCCTTACAGTGATTAGATTAAGCTCCACTCATTGCAGAAGACACTTCCCTTCGCTGATTACAAATGCAATCAGCTGTGGATGCAGCCAAAGCAATCATGATTTAATTCTATGAAATATCCTCATAGCAATGGATAGACCAGAATTTGCCCAAACTGACAAATGGGCATCACCATCTGGCCACGTTGACACATGAATTTGACCATGACAATCTTGAAGGCTTTCTTCCACACTTAAGCCTTTTATTTATACCTTCTGGAACTCTTCCTGTTAGGACCCACATGTAGTATGTCCATCTTACAATGATGTTTGTCTCATTTTATAACTTTTAAGGTGTGACAGGACTGGGGAGGTTTGAATGTATGGGACATTTTCCCTATGATGGGGCTTTCTGTCTCTATCAGGAACCAGTAATATGACAGGAGCACAGAAAAAAAATTCTCCTTCAAAATCACAACCTACATTGTGATTCTTCCATAAATCTTGATTCATAGTCCACATAGTAACTTTTCTCACTGCTGACACCACGAGAAACAAAGACTCTGAAGCGTTTCTAGCTTCAAGAAAGAATGAAGAGGGTGGCTATGATGGGAGCTGACTGTGCTTCCTTCCACTGATGAAATGTGCCTGTTTCCCATGTGAACTGAATCACAGGAGTCACATTGGAATCCTTTTACAGGAACTCCAACTGAAAATAATTTCTTCCAGGAATAAGATTACCTTAGTAATAAATTGCTTGTTGTCATTCATTATATGTATTAGTTCATGTAGGGGGTGAGTAAACTTGGGAGGAGTTAAGCGACCAGCTGGATAAAAATCATTGACCTGTCAAGGAAGCTTCAAACAGAGGAACCTACTAAAGATTCCTCAAAGAAAATCATGAGAGCTCCCTATACAAAAATAGTTAAATGTTGGGACTTTCTTCAGAGAGTATTATTGGGGAACTGTGACTTTGGCTACCTCAAACAAGGGGGAGTAGATAGAAGCACTTTTCCCTCCACATGAGTACAGAAAGTTATTCAAGACAACAATTCAATATAGTACTTAGGTTCAGGTGTCAACTTGGCCAGATGATGGTGCCCCATTGTTCTGTCACTGTGGACTTCAATCATCAGCATGTGAAATTCATCTATGTCTGATTACATCTATGGTCGGCTAAGGGGAGTGCCTTCTGCAATGAGTGACTCTTAAAAGGAGGAATCAAAAGAGAAGAGTTCAGTGCATCAGAGCCAGATTACTTTGTACTAATCAATTAAGACCTTTCCTATCATTTTTCTCTCCTTCTGTTCCATTGATTTCAACCTTGGAGGTATAAAGGAGTGCCTAAAGGAAGGGGGAAGGAGGAGGAAGTTACAAAGAATAATTGACAAAGTCAACTTTAACCCTCCTCCCCACTGTAGGCTTCCATTTTAAAGGAATATGGAACTGGCAGAGAGGAAAGCATCAGTGTTAAATGAAGTTGTACTGACATTTTAAGAAAGGTGGGCCATTTCCATTTATTCTTTAAGAGTGAATGAAGGGGGTCCCAGAAGCCCCTTTACAATCAATTTCCAGGGGTGAAATAATATACTGAGCAGGTTTGAAGATATATGTGACAAGATGGGAAAAATAAGTAGTTTTATGTTTCTATCATAGGAATAGCTTACAGTCCTTTGACAGTGCAAGGAACATAACATGTACTCATAAATATAGCTGTTAGTGTTAGTTATTCTACTACATATAACATATAACAAAGGTTAATACACAATTTCAATGTGTAAGATTCAGCAACAATCTCCCTTGCTTTTTTGCCTAAGGATGACATGAATGTTGGCATGGAAATGACCATAGCAAGAAAACAAAACAAAGCAAACAAACATCTTTGCATGTTTCTTTTTTTAAATGTATTTTTATGTACAGAAAAAGTGACGGTTTTTAATTAGTATGTGTTCCCCAAAGTGGGTGTTCTAGTTTGCTAGCTGCTAGAATGCAATATACCAGAAACAAAACAACTTTTAAAAAGGGGAATTTAATAAGTTACAAGTTTATAGTTCTAAGGCTGTGAAATTGTCCAAATTAAAACAAGTCTATAGAAATGTCCAATCTAAGGTACCCAGGGAAATACACCTTGGTTCAAGAAGGCCAATGACTTTCAGCATTTCTCTGTCAGCTGGTAGGGCACATGGCAAACATAATGGCATCTGCTAGCTTTCTCTCCAGGCCTCTTGATTCATGAAGCTCCCCAGGAGATGTTTTCCTTCCTTACTCCAAAGTTGCTGGCTGGTGGACTCTGTGGTTCTCTTGTCCTTCTGTCACGGTTCTGTGGCTCTCTCTTCCTTCTCAAAAGGAACTCTCTCCAAAACATCTCCTCCTTCATAAGATTCCAGTAAACTAATCAAGACCCATGTAGAATGGGTGGAGACATGGTTTCACCTAATCAAGTTTAAAGCCCACAATTGATTGAGTCATATCTCCATGGAGGTAACCTAAACAAGTTTCCAGCCTATAGTAATGAATAGGGATTAGAAAAAAAACATTGCTCCCACAAGGTTGATTAGGATTAAAACATGGCTTTTTTAGGGTAAAGGAATCATTTCAAACCAGCATAGTGGGCATTAACTTTTCCACAGGAACTAAAAAAACAAAAAACATAATTCATTGGAAAAGTTGTATTTCTGATAGCTATTTGTTAATAGTAAATTGAATGCAAAAATATTTCAATCACAAAATTTCTATGGTTATGAGGAAGCATCATAATTGGCGATTTTAAGGCTTTGCCTGGAAGGTAGCATGGGGGATAGCTGGACCTTCCTCACCACAACCACGTGCACATATTACCTATTGCACAGCTATCCATTGTGTTCTATGAAGGAAACTGTAGTAAAATTGCAGTCCAGGACTCAGCCCCACTCACCTCCCAGGCTAATGACACTCATATAGATATCTCTCTCTATATATTCCTGGTTAAAGCATCTCCATTCTAATTCGAACTTATTAGGGTCCTCAGTTGATGAAATCTTTAGGCATCTCTGCTGAGACCTCTTTATCAGGGGACTTTGTGCAAGGCACCTTTTCACACTCTGACTCAGCACTTTCCCATTGCTAGCCCTTCCCCAACCCTTCCCGCCTCCCCATTCTCAGTCATTATAAAGGAAGGAAACTACCGTTGGAGTGCCACAGCAGTAGAACAACCTTCCCCACAAGTGCTGCATGCCATCTTACTCTCACTCAGTGCAGAAACATTGGGCATCAAACGCCTCTCATTCTGGCTTCATGCTTTCACCCTCATAGTAAAGGAACAAAGGCTTGATTATTACTTTCAGTTTGACTCATTGTTCTAGTTGGCAACCTTGGTACCTGGCAATCTCAGCATATATAGCTTTCATTAGATTTTCAAAAAGATCTGCTTCCCCAAAATGTTTAAGAATCCTACTTGGTGAGTACAAACCAATCTAGGACCATAGCTTTGTTATTAAGATTAGGAAGAGTTTTGAGTAAGTCTTTACCAACTATAATGTAATATGCTTTTCAAGATGCTTTGAAAGAGTAAAGGAAATGACAGACACAATAAAGCATGTTATGGAACAGAAATGATAAGGAACAATGTTTCATCAAGTGGTGAATATGTACAAAGTACAGCATTCTTTACATTTATAAATTTCATTTAAACTACAAAATAGGCACGAGAGAACTGTTAGTATTATTATTATTACAATTTTATGAATATCATAAACTGAAGCAAAGAGTGGTCAAACAATTTGTAAAACATTATATGACTAGTAAGATTTTGACTCCAAAGCCTCATCTCTTTTTCTTCTTTCTTTTTTAATGCAATTTTATTGAGATAGATTCACTTACCATATATTCCATCCAAAGTGTACATTAATGCTTCACAATATCATCATAAAGTTGTGCTTTCATCATCACAGTCAATTTTAGAACATTTTCATTACTGCAAAAATAAAATAAAATTAAAAATATAAATATAAAAGAATATCCCAAAACACCCCATACCACTTATCCCCCTCATCTTATTTATTTATTTTTGTCTTATTTTATTACTCACCTGCCCATACACTGGATACAGGGAATGTCAGTCATAAGGTTTTGAGAGTCACACAATCACATGATAAAAGCTATATTTTTATACAATCTTCATCAAAAACAGGTCTACTGGATTAAAGTTCCACACATTCAAGTATTTCCTTCTAGCTATACTATATATTAGAAATTAAAAAGAATATCTATATAATGCATAAGAATAACCTCAAGAATCACCTATTGACTCTATTTGAAATCTCTTAGCCAATGAAACTTTATTTTGTTCCATTTCTTTTTGCCCTTTTTGACAAGAAAGCATTCTTAATCTCACATTGCCAGAGCCTGACTTGTCCCTGAGAGTAATGTTCTACATTGCCAGGGAGAATTACACCCTTGGGAATCATGTCGCATGTAGGGGAGAGGGTATGAGTTTATTTGCAGAGTTGGTTGAGAGAGAAAGGCCACATCTGAACAAAAAATGAGGTTCTCTAGGGGTGATTCTTAGGTGTAATTATAAGTATGCTTTCCTTCTTCGCAGAAATAAGTTTCATAAAGGCAAGCCCCAAGATGGAGGGCTTGACTTATTAAATTGGGAGTCCCTAATACTTGCGAGAATATCAGGAATTCCCGAGGTGGATGTGCCGGTTTAAAACTGTTGTGTACCCCAGAAAAACCATGTTCTCTAATCCTGTTTTAGTATGGCTGAGTGGAATCTCTTTGATTAAGTTGCTTTCCTGGAGATATGACCCAACCAATTGTGATTGGGACTTTTTGATTAGGTGGTTTCCATGGAGATATGTCTCTACCCATTCAACTTGGAGTTGCTTACTGGAGTCTTTTAAGAAGGAGCTAGTTTGGAAACAGCTTCAGAGCCCACACAACCAGAGACTTTTGGATATGCAAAAGAAAAGTCCCATGGGGAAGCCATTTTGAAATTAGAAGCCGGAAGAAAAAACTAGCTGATGTTGTCATGTGCCGTCCCTGCTAAGAGAGAAACTCTGAATATCATCTGCCCTTTCTTGAGTCAAGGTATCTTTCCTTGGTTACCTTAGTTTGGACGTTTTCATAGCCTTGGAAGTGGCAACTTGCAATTTAAGAAATCCCCTTTATAAAACCCAACACATTTCTGATACATAGCATTCTGGTAGCTTTAGCAACTAAAACAGTGGGGAAATTTGATATTTTCATATTTTTCTCCAGTCCCTCAAGGTGACCTTGCAAATACTTTTTAATTTTCTCCCCAAGATACTCTGGGATGTCCTGGGGTATTACATTAGTCTTAGAGAATAGCAAGATTTAATTCCCTATTATAGTTTCCATGTAATACATTGGTTAAATAACCATACAGGTTAAATTAGATAGTGTGCTATAGAAAATATAAATTTTGTACCAAATAAACATCTCTTCTTTTCAAACCCTGATCACTTAATCATGCTATTATTTCCCATGCATGATGAAAATAAATTCCCTCCATTCTTTGTCCCCGAGGTATTTTTTTTTCCCATGATAAAACACAACCAGGGTATATCACTTGTCTTTTAATTTACTTTAATAGACAAGGCATAATGAAAACATATCTTACTTTCTGGCATTCCTTACAGTTTTTCTTCCCTTAATTATCACCTACTAAACTGTTGTTAAACTTCTAAGCACTTGCTCACATTTCTGCTAGACCTAATCATCAGCTTCAATGACCTATCCATTTTGTTATGCCTATTATGCTCACTAGGGAAGCGGGTCACTTTTCCTGCTCATTAAAGCTGACAATTTGTTCTTTTGATGCAAAATAATATTGCATTCACTACAGGTATTAATTCCCTTCAAAAGCACAGAGGGCTAAATTTCTATTTATACACCTTGCTTTAGCCACATCCTGACCTCAGAAGTCACCACCTAATTGATGCACACCATGAGTCACATTCAGAATATCACACGTTCTGTGTATCTAATTATATTACCTCCGCTCTTCTCAATAATTTCACAATTTTTTAACACACCACATGTATGACAGTAAATATAAATCACCAGTAACCATAGATAGGAGAAGTAATCTTGGCTTAATATATAAAGTCTAGTCTTTGAAGTTAGACCAGCAAGTACTAATCCTAATTTCAGCCCTGAAGAGCTTCATGAATTTAGAAGAGGTGTTTAAGCTCTCTGAGTTGCATTCCCTTCATTTTAAAAGGATGTTTGTTCTCAATTAGTATTCATTTCGAAAAAAAAATCTAGATAATGTAACATAAATGTCTGGTTCACTGCCTGGCAGCTAATAATATAAAGATCAAATCACTTTTGATAGCTAGGCTCATGTTAGGAGTTTTATAGCTTTTATCTGATTTGATTTAAACCTCACAAGAATACTCTGAGGTAGGGTCTTATTGCAGGATGGGGTTTCTTCCCCCATTTCTTATTTTCTGAAGAGAAACATACAAGTAGTCCATTTCTGATGCCTTTTTTGAGAACTGAGATACAATATTTTATATGTCATTATTATTTATAATAATGATAATAATTTGATTGCATACACTTATCTAAGCAATTCAACTTCACTTATAAAGCTCCATATATTCCTCAACAACTCAACCATTTCCTTCCTTTTTCTTTCATTTCTTACTCTTTACAAACAATGCCATCTAAAAAACTTTTGTACATTAAATAAATGAAACAACAACCTAAAGAATGGGAGAAAATAATTGCCAAACATATATCTGATAGAGCTAATATCCAGAATATATAAAGAACCCCTACAACCCAACAAAAAAGACAACCAATTAAAAATATGCAAAATATGCAAAATTCCAAAATAAACATTTCTCAAAAGAAGATAAACAAATGACCAATATGTAAATGAAAAGTTGGCCAACATCATAGGGTCTCAGAGGAATGCAAAGCAAAACCTCAATGACATACCATTTCTTACCCTCTAGGAAGGCAATTATTAAAAAAAAACAAAAACAGAAAATACTAAGTGTTAGCTAGGATGTTGAGAATTAGCTGTCTTTATGCATATCTGGTAGCATTGTAAAATGGTGCAAACACAGTAGAAATAAATTTGAGGTTCCTCAGGAACTTGAAAATAAAAGTACCATATGATCTGGCAATCCCACTTCTTGATATACACTGAAAAGAACTGAAGCAGGGGATTTGAACACATAGTTATGCACCAATGTTTACAGCAGCAATATTCAGAATAGCCAAAAAGCAGAAGTAACTCAAGTGAACGGGTGAATGTATAAACAAAATGTCATGAATATGCAAAACAGAATATTATTCAGTCATAAAAAGGAATAAAGTTTTGATGCATGTTACAAATTGATAACCTTGAGGACATCATGTTGACTGAAATAAATCAGACAGAAATCAACAAATATTATGTGATCTTTCTAATACGAAAGACCAGAAGAAGCACAGATAACAATGTAACTTACCAAGGTTCTGAAGGTAAGGAAGGTAAGAAAATGTTATAACTTATTGGGTACAGAGCTTCTGTTGGAGGTGTTGAGAAGTTGGGGTAAAGGATATTGGTGATTGCAGCACAATATTGTGAATGCGATTCACATTAAATACTACTGAATCGTAAAATTAAAAGTAGTTAAAATGGTAAATGTTGAATTTTATATATATATATATTTTAACTACAATAAAAATTTAAAAAAATATAACTTTCCTTAATCGTTCTTCTTTTCTCAAAAGGAACAATGCATTCTTATATACAGGGCCCATCATTTTTGAATCTTATTTGCTTAAATAAAGCAGAAGCTCGCTAAATACATAATTGAAGTAATATATTACTGTGGATGGAAGGAGATTAAAAGAAATATGCAATATATTACCTTCTCTTTATAACAACTAAATAATACAATGTTTATTTTCCTTCAAATCGAATAGTTTTATTTCTATAATGAAAATAAATACTTAAGAACTAAAAATGCATTTGCGTTTAATGCATGGTATGAGGTAATCATTATGATGAAGCTCAAAAGAAAGATTCACAGAATTTTACTCCCATGATAGTCCAGATTACTTGCTTGGTCAATTCTTAAATTCAGTGGCACTTTGTGATTCCAGGTTGTTTTAGGCATATTTTATCAAATTTGGTAGATATAAAAACTGGAGCACATTCAGTAAGATTAAAGTATTTGGAGAGCTTCTGCACTAGGAAAATTGCAATTAGTCTCTCATCACTTTCTTTTTTGGAAAGCAAAGTACAGAAAACTGTGAATAAATAACTTTTATATCTAGGCCACACATTAGGGTAGAACAGGAAAGGAGCACTTATTATTTGAAAATCATCTCTAGAGATAACAGCTAGTTATTGATGTCAGCATATGCTAGCTTAAATTATTTAGTCCTTTTTAATTGTATCCTTTATATGTATGTAAGATGGAGATACAAGAATTTTAAATCTTTTTGCTTAAAAGCAAATTAAGACTTTTTAAAAGAAATTCAACAGCCTAAATTTGCAGTTTTCACTATATAAGATTTTGAAGAACATATAAATTAATAGAAATGTTAAGGTATTTACAACCATATGAGGATCGTTTTAATTATGAAATAAATTTAAAGAGACTATCTGATATTTTGGATAAGAACACTGACTATTGAACACCAACTATCAAATCAATCATTTGTTGACTATGTGACATTGAGCAAGTTATTTCATTTCTCTCTAACTCAGTTTCCTTATCTGTAAAGTGGAAAAAATCAATGATACCTCATCGGATAGCTTGGATAAACACATGGGTTCAAATATGAAAACAAAATTATAGCTAGCATATAATGTGAACTATCTATCAGCTATTTTCATTTTTATGAATGTATCAATGCTTAAATCTTTTGTGAAAAAACATATTTATCCATTTTTGTAATTTTCATATTTGATTCTGAATTTTTATGCTAAAAATGCCAGTTGTGTATGGTTATGAATACCCTCTCTCATGCCTGACTGTAAAGAATCAACATCAGTAAATTATTCATACTTGTGTCACCTAATTGAAGCTTATAATAAAGTTTTCTTGTCAATCACATTTGAATCTTGTATTGGTTTGTTAATGCTGCTGAAATGCAATATACCAGAAATGTGTTGGCTTTTATGAAGGAAACTTATTAAGTTGCAAGTTTACAGTTCTGAAGCCATAAAAATGTCCAAAGTGAGTCATTGCAAAAAAGACATTTTGACTCAAGAAAGGCCGATATGTGTAGAATAGCTGTGGCAGCTGGGAGGGCACATGGCTGGCATCTACAGGTGTTTTTGGCTTCTGTTTAAAACATCTTCCCCAGGGGCATTTACTGTCTGCATCTCCAAATGCCTGCATATCCTGTTAGCTCTGAGCTTTCTCCAAAATATTTCCCCTTTTAAGGAACTCAAGTAAATTAACCAAGACCCACTTTGAGTGAGTGAAGTCACATCTCCATCTAATGAAAAGGCCACAACCACACTTGGGAGTACCACATCTCCATGGATGCAAGCTAATCAAAAGGTCACATCCACATCTGGGTGTGCCACATCTCCATGGAAACAATCTAGTCAAAGTTTCCCACCCTGAGCAATAGGTCTGGTCCCACCAGGTTGGATCAGGATTAAAACATGGCTTTTCTGGGGTACATAATAGATTCAATCCCACACAAATCTTACCTATTTTCTTTCTTTAAATATTGATACTTCAAATTGGTGGCTGGCTGTTTGGTCAAAATCATCTTCTCTTTTATTTTTTTGTGATTGTCTTCTAATGACCTACAGCCTTAACAAAAGAATACCAACTTAATGTCTTGCCTGTGGCCCCTTCAATATGCTCAGGAATAGGAAAAAGGATTTCTCCAACAGCTTCACCCAGTACTTCTCCCCTTACCCCTGTGCAAATTATTCAGCTATTATTGTTTGAGTAAGCATTCTATAACCTTGGCTATATATCCTGTGACCTTAAATATACACATGATAAATAGGTCCATGGTACACACAAATATTTTCATGCTCATCATTCTCTGAGCATGCAATTCACTTTCCCATATTGTCTTCTCACTGTTCTGACCCCTCACACAGCCCTACCCAACTCTTGTCCTATAACCACCTACCTACTCATTTTGTAAGATTGCATTATATGTCAACACCTCTAAAGAAAACTTTGTTTCTCTAGGAAAGTTAATTTTCCTTCCTTTTTTTTTTTCAGCACTCAAGATCAATACATCTATTTTAACAGATAAATATTGCATAAAATTGCAATTGTAATAAGGTATATTTTAGCTACTGTCCAGTCCTATGCAATTACATATGATGAAAGCCTTAACTTCTAAACCATTATGGTCTGAATGTCAGAGAACTCTGCAGGGATTTTGCTGGTGTTGTGGAAGTTTTGCTGGAAAGAGTGGTTAAATAGTGGAGTTTGACTAGAAAGGCATTTCTTTTGCAGTTACTTTTTGCTTAGTCATAGAATAAGAGCTGATTTGAATCATCAATCAGTCTGATGTTCAATTGAATGGTACATAGGTATTAGCTCTGATCCCACAAGGCTCCTTGACTCTGGCTCCGCATCGTGTTTGGTCATCTCCGCGTACTGGGGACTCATCATATCTAGTTCCCCCAATACAGTCTTCTCTTAAAATATATTCCACCTATTCCCAGGTGATGCACATTTATTTTCCAGGGAGCTGTGAACAGTGCTATAATTTTTTTCTCTCTGTATTGTCATCACCCTGATTCATTAAGGCATCCTTTATTGTATTCAAGAACCAATATTGGAAAAGCAAAAAAATACACAAATTGAAACTGATCTTGCCCTTCTTCTTCCTTATTTTCTCTATCAAAATGTTAATTTTCCTCAAGAAAGAAATGGATGGCTATAAATTATTAGAGAAGCCAAATAAATAAAAAAGTGAAAAAAGTGCAATAATTAATATCTCAAAAATATGACTTGATATACAATCATTTAGGTATCTGTCATCATACTTCTACTGTGAACTTCTCCAGGATATGAGCTGTATCTTATCATGGACCACAACTACGAGAATGCCTGGCTGGCTCAGACAAGACACAAAAATACCCGAATTCAATGCATCAAGGCAATCTGCATTTCTCTAATGAAGTGCTTAAGCATATGTTTGTTCTTTTATTGACATTTTAAACCTTTTTAAAAATAAAAGAGTTTAAATGTGTACATAATAGCTTCCTTAAAAACTTGTGATTCAAAGACAATGTCATCAAATTATATAATAAATGAAACTCAATAGAAAAGCTTTTGCTTACTGTTCTGTCCTCCAACTGCGGTCAGCCCAAAGCTTTAATTAATGGAATATTTGGCAACCTTTCTTCTGCGTGCCGCTTTTCTTTCTGATGTCTGATGGTCTTATGCACTCATGCTTAGCTGACAGTAAAATAATTGCTTCCACAAACACAGAGCTCCCTCTTGGGACTTCCACTGCTCCTAATTTACTTCATTTTTATCTTCCTTCATTCTTTCTTTCTCTTTCTATCTTCCCTCTCTTTAAATCTGGGGAAAATTAAAATGCACAATCCAAAACATTTGAAGTCAAGCTACCCAAATAGCAGAGAGAAAAGTGTACAGAGAAGATACTGTGCTTAGGGATTTATATTTTATTAAAAGGTGGGGAGACTTAATTACTAGGCAATGACTAGGGGAACTTAACCTATAGAAAAATTATAGCAATAACTTAAAATAAATGAGCTGAATAATAAGATCATAAAATGTACTTATTTTCGATTCAAGGCAAATTGCCACTTACATCAAAAGAAGTAATTTATGTGACTTTTCAGTTCATCCTAAAAGGAATTTTATTGAGGTAGTTTAAATAATTTTTTTTTTAAATTTGCTTATGGGCAGGAGGCACCAGGGATCGAACTCCAGACCTCCAGCACGGCAGGTCGGAGCTCTGCCTGCTGAGCCATGGCAGCCGCCCTTATTGAGGTAGTTTCTATATGATTAATTAAACACATTTTCCTTCTAAGTTCAATGCATTTTGAAAAATATATACATTTGTATAATAACCACCTCAATGAAGAAAAATAATGGAATGCTCCCTTATGCCTCTCTGCAGTCAGCCAGTACCTTGTTACTTTATCCCTAATAACTATTAATCTGATTTCATCACTATAAATTAGTGTAACCTATTCTAGATATTCATATAAATGGAACCTACAGTGTGTACTCTTTGGTGTCCATCTCCTTTAGCACAGTTCATTCATTTTTTATGCATATCAGTAATTTATTCCTTATCAATGAGCAGTTATTTCTCTTTATGTATTTACTACAATTTGTTTTTCTATTGACTTGTTAATGGATTATGAGTTAATTCCAGTTTTAGTCCATTATAAGTAAAGTTTCTATAAATATTCATATAGAAATCTTTCTGTGAGCGTGTGTGTTTAATTCTGTTAGGTAAATATGTTGGAGTTGAAAGGCTTGCTTACATGGTAATAAAATGTTTAGCTTTATAAGAAACTTGTGAATTGGTTTCCAAAATAGTTGTACCATTTTCACACCCCAACCAGCAATGTATGCTAGATCAAACTGTTCCACACCCTTGCCAACACTTTTTAAAATTTAGCCATTTAAAAATGCATGAAATGAGGATTTTATTGTGTTTTAATTTACATTTGCATTATTTCTAATGATATGAGCATATTTTCATATTCTTATTGGCTATTTAGTTATCTCCTGTTTTAAAGCATCTGGTCAGTCATCTGCCCCAGTGTTTATTGGAGTATTTGTCTTTTGATTCTTAATATGTAAGAGTTCATTATAAATCTTTGGAACATATCCTCTGATATTTTTATTCTGAATATTTTCTCACTCTTACTCTTGCTTTATAAAAGGAAATGCTTTTAATTTTTTTCTTTTACATGGGCAGGCTCCAGGAAATGAACCCGGGTCTCCATCATGGCAGGTGAGAATTCTGCCACTGAGCCACCGTTGCCCACCAGAAAGTTTTTATTTTTTATGAAATTTAATTCATCACCTATTTTTTATAGTTAGTACTTTTTTGTGCTAAGAAGTCTTTGCCTATTCCAATTTTGCAAAGTTTTTCTCAAACATTTTCGTCTAGAAATATTTTTAGATTTCACCTTTACATGTAAGTCTATGGTTCATTTAGAATTAATATTTGTGTATGGTGTGAGATTGGGATCAAGCCTTTTTTAATGGAAATTCTCTTCACACCAATTGTTGAAAAGCTTATCCTTTCCCCTTCTGAATTGCCTTACCCACTTTTTTGAAAAGCAATTGACTATGGATATATGAGCCCATATCAAGGTACTTTATTCTATTCCTTTGATCTATAGCTCCTTTTTGTCTTGAAATCAGATTTATAAGCTCTTCAACTTTTCAATTTTCAAATTCATTTTAGCTGTTGTAGATCCATTAATTTCTCTTTGAATCTTTGTATCAATTTATCAATGTCTTCAAAAATAATCCTGCTTCAGTTATGTTAAATTTATAGACCAATTTGCTAAGAATTGACAGGTTAACAATATTAAATCTTTCAATCATGAGCATGATATAAAATTCTTCAATATTTCACCATTATATGATGCTTTAAGTATGTTTTTAATAGATACTTTTTACATAATTGAAAAGATTATTGTGCCAATTTGAAAGCATTACATACCTCAGAAAAGCCATGTTTAATCCTGATTCAATATTGTGGGGGCAGCCATTTCATTAAATCCTAATTCAATAATGTAGAGCAGAAATGATTTATTAGATTATCTCAGATGTGACATGCCCAATTGTGGGTATGACTTTTTGATTAGATGGAGATGGGACTCCTCCCATTCCAGGTGGGTTTTGATTAGTTTACTGAAATCATTTGAAAGGAAAAAAATTTGAAGAAATTTCAGGGCTGACAGAGTGAGAAGTAGATGCTTGGAGAACAGTTGTTTTAGAAAACAGAGACATGGATGTTTACAGATGCTTGGAGCTCAGCATATATTGCCATGTGACTTCCCATGAAATGTTAAAAAAGCCAGAACCTTCAGAGAACCAAGGAAAGCCAAGAGAGGAAAGCCAGCCCTGGAGAAACAAAGTGACAAACCCCCACAGGAGAAAAGGCTGAAAGCAATGGAGCCCAGAGAGAAGGGACCAACCAATGCCAGCCCATGACTTCCCAGCTGTCAGAGGTATTCCAGACCCATTGGCCTTTCTTGAATTAAGGTAATTTTCCCTGGATGGCTCAGTTTGGACGTTTTCTCAGCATTAGAACTGTAAACTTGCAACTCATTAAATTCCGTTTTAAAAAGCCATTCCTTTTCTGGGATATTGCATTCTGGCATCTTAACAAACTAATAAAATTATCTTTGTTCCAATTTTTAAATGATTTTATCATAAATGTTTAATTCACATTGAATTTTATCATAAATGTATTGAGTTTTGATGTATGCATTGAGATGATGATATATTTTTCCCTTTTATTCAGGAAAAAGTGATATATGTTCTTCCAATTGTCATCAATGAAAATGTGGGTGTCATATTTTCCTTGTTGGAAGTATTGGTTTGTTTACTTTTTACTAACAATCACATTTCTTGAACACATACAGTGCTATTCATTTTCTAAAATGCCTTCCTGACTCAATTTAATAAATTTTTATTTTTGAAATAAATATGCCCATTATTTTTAAACATATAGTAAAATTGCCTATAATATTCCCTTAATTTCCATAGTATCTGAGTGATAATTCTTATTCCATTCCTGAAATTAATAATATGCTTATTTTTTCTTTCAATTATACTGTAGAGGTACATCAATTTTTATATTTTTTCAGCAAAACAGCTTTGATTTGTAAAATTTTCATAGCATTTTGTTATGTTAGCCTCCTTTCATTGCTATTATAGTCACTCATTTCATATCTACATATGTTATAATGCTATAAACATACTGTAAAATTATTTCACTTTAAACAATTATCTTTTAAAGAACTTTTGTGAAAAAAAAGAACTTTTTTTAAAGTTATCTTCTGTAGTATAAGGGCTAAAATTAATATTATGTGCTGTCTTGAAACAAGCAGTGACTCTAATAGCCTAATTGCAAGTTCTCCTTCCCACACTGTTCCTGAAAATAAAGCCTCCTACCCAAACAATTCTCTTTATCGCATCAACCAAACGCAATTTCTACTTATCCTTAAGTGGTGAGTTTCAGTTCCCTTAGCCTACATAGTTATTTAAACAAGCCAGTCACATCCTCCTGTGGGAAATAAGGGATGCTCCACCCTCTTGATATTACAAAACTGGCCTCCCACAGCTCCAGCTTGTTCATTCCACTGTTGGATGCAACCCCAGTGTGGCCCTGAACAGAGTGGTAAGCGTCCTTCTCCCCCAGACTATGAGTATGTGTGACTAATAAACCCTGTCTACATCTGTCTAGTGTAGGTATTGTACATTTGGCCATCCCCATAATACCAGGGTGGGAATCCCAACTTCATCAATGGGGTGAAGAGGAGGCACTTAAAATACCCAGTTATATACCATTCCTTGTGTCTTTCTTTCCTTCCCATATAGCTGACATTTCATTTTACATTATTTCTTTCCAGCCTGAAGGCCTCCTTCAGAGCATCTGGTATTTAAATTCTCCTGGTTACAAATGTTCTCATTTATCTGATGATGTCTTTATTTAAAACTAATTTTTACAGGATATTTTTACATCTGAGTTAATTTTTCTTTTTCCTTCAGCACTTTAATAATGTCCTGACATTTATTCTGACCTCTATAGTTTCTGATGAGAAGCCTATATGTTTTTACTCTAGTAAAATTCAAGATTTTCCCTTTTATAGGATTAATTTAACCAGTTTGACAACGACATACCTAAATGTGCTTTTTTTTAAAGTGTTTTCTTGATTTGGAGATTATTGGATGATTAAATATTCTTATACAGGGAAGGAAATCCTGATGTCTATAAGTGGAAAATCAGACTTCATTATTTTTACAATTATTGTTTTAAGATCATAATTCCCTATTATTTTCTAACTCTAATATTATAGCATACTTCTAATTATCATTTAAAAGAACAATAATTTGTATCATCTACATTTGAAATTAGTTTTAAACCACAAATTGTTTAAGCTAAAGGATGAAGAATGATCTGCAAGATTGAATAAGAACTTGTCCCTCCTATGTGCTCCTAAAGCATCTTTTCCTTAAATTGGTCCCAGCGCTTATGTGGAGATATTATAGTTTTTGTATTTGTCTTTCTGCCCCATTCCACTGCTAAATAACTATGGTCAGTAGCTATGTCAATTTCCCTGTTAAGCTTCCAACATATAGAACTGAAGGGAACATAAGGCATTCAATAATATTTTGTTTATCAAATGCATAAGTTAATGAACAGAATGTCATAATCCTGTAACTAATAACTATAATCTAAGCCTATAGACCCCTAAGAATGTGGGGGAAAATGCTGTGTCCAGAATTAGGAAAATACTAAATCCTAATTCTATCTGTCTATACTATATCCCCTTTGTTACCTTTGAATTTTACATAATATTCCGAATTTCCCTTCTAATTTAGGTAAAAACAATGTGCTTTCAATATATATTGTTGGTGTCTATTTTCTGTGACTGTGGGAAAAATTTCACTGTCAGCGGGTGGCTTGTGGGCTTAGAAGTCTCTAAGCTTCCAAGTTATTGATCATTTACTCCATGATTTTAGGGAGGGAAATTTATAAAAATCTTATTCTCGTGTGAAGTGGTGTGGTAAATACACCCTAGCCTCCTCTGCAAACATATTACTGCCCCAGAGCCTACCCAGCACGCCCAATAAAGTGATAAAGAAATTCTAGAGTATGCGTTGGCAAAAAGCAACGCATTGCTTTGTGTGTCCAGATTCCTAGAACACCACTGAAACTCCTTCCCCCACCCCAATGCTTTCCGACTCTGTGGGGAGGGACACTGGACAATTTCAGTATGAAATATGATTGATGTCTAACATCTAATTTAAAAGCCAACAATTTCGGCTAGACTTATTTTTTATGAAAGTACACTAAAGCATCATAAAATAAATTAATATTAAATAAGTAATTCTTTCTTCTAAAAGAATATGTAATTAGTGATCCTTTTTGCTGTCATGCATTTTGAGTTAAATAGGTTTTTATAAAGTGATTAGTAAAGAAAAACATTCTTCCTGTTAGAAAACACAAGACTTTAAGTCTGAGTAAAATAGAGCAATGTTGTAAAAATTAAAGAAAAAATGAAGCATTAATTTAAAGGCAAATTTTGAAAATATAGAATCTACTTTTTATTTTATGTAGACAATAAAATTCAGAAAAAATGCTTACATATGAAGAAAATGCAAAATATGTGGAATAATATCTTACATGAATTATAAATAATTATACTCCTGAAGACAGGAAAAGTGAAATGAAATTTTCTAATAAGTGACTGGATCCCAAAAATAAACTTTAATTTTGTTTCAGATTGATGAAAGATTATACCTTATAAATAAATATGCAAAACTACAGGCCGGAAAGATCTAGCTCAATTTGATTTGGAAAAAATATCATCTGACTTGGCTTTAGTCAAATTGCAGAAGCTTCAGAAATTCAGGTTAAATATACTTCCAAAAGCTCAGTTACATGAAGCTGAGGCTTCAAGAATATGCTTAAATAAATCTTCTTTCAAATTTTCTTCCACTTTTGAATATAGCTTACTAAGCAAAGGTTTTTCAACTTATCTTAATACCCTGAGATGCTCTTACACAGTTCATTTTTACATTCCCAAGCTAAATTGCAATTTTAGGAAAATAAGTTAAAAATGTATTTGTAGAGAGACATATTTTAAAGCTATTGGCCTTCCATATACAAATTCTTTAGAACAGGTGCATTTAATATTTGTTTTTCAAAAATTATTTTTCTCCATGGTGAAATCATAAAAGTTTAGAATGAAAAATCAGGATACGGTAGAAAAAATAATAATCAACCCTCATCTAAGCAAAGAAAGTCACTGTTAAGGAAGGACTTTGCAAATCTGTTTATTATGTTATCTTCACACAATCAATAGCATATCACAAAAATATTCTGTGATATCTCTTTTAATTGATATTGCTAAGTAAGCATTATGTAATTTATTAAGTATTTCTCAACATTATTTTAATAATGGTGCTTATTTCAATGCAACTTAATGAGTACATGTATTTATGCACACACATATATTTGCTTCCTTTTTGCTATGCACACCTTTTACCTGTGAAAAGATAGGGTGTTCTATCATTTATGAAAAATCTGTAATTGGAAATACATAAGGAAGAGAAAACACTTCACTTTGCCCTACAATGAGTAAGGACTTCTTTTCTTGCAGAGAATGTAGATGGTATAAATTGAGAGATACTGAGAAAAGCTACTGGTGCACATTTTCCAGAGCTTGGAAGAGGTGGGAAGGAGCAGTGTGGCACATGTTTGAGGTTGGATACAGAGACCTTCCATTCCTTGTTTCCCATTGTATGTTTTATTAGGTACACAGTGTAAACATTCTTTTTCCTATACTTCTTGCTTTGATTTAATGCAGAGCTTTCCAAATTCCTGGAAAGTCTTTCTGTGTGAAATTGTTGTCAATTATACTTATCCATGTTTAACATCTTATATTTCAGGTTTTGTTTTTCAGATAATTCCATCAGAATTTTTATATATAGTTTAAAAGTAATGATAATGTAAAACACCTTAAACTTACATAACTAACTTAACTTCCCAAGGTATACTTAGGTATAATTTTTCATTTTCTTCAATGGCAGTTGTGAAATCGCATTCATTTTTGTAATTCATCTAGTGGCTTATCAGCAAATTGAATGCCACACGGAAGGCTTTTATTAAACGTGTGAGGAAACCATCCTGTTAGGTATGGAGGACAAATATTATATCAATTAGACAAATGAAGAAAGAGAACACAGATTTTTATTTGATTTATTCAAGATCACACTATTTGTTAATGGCAGAAATCAGACAAAAGTCCAAGGTTCTCCCTTCCAGCTTGAGAATATTTCCAGTGTAACAGAATTTATCCTTCCTGATGTTTTTTTTCTTTAATTTAAGAAAACAAACAGGGCGGCTGCCATGGCTCAGCAGGCAGAGCTCTGACCTGCCATGCTGGAGGTCTGGAGTTTGATCCCTGGTGCCTCCTACCCATATGCAAATTTTAAAAAAAAAAAAGAAAGAAAGAAAACAAACAATGCACTTAGAACCACCAAAAATTGATATCTTAGTTAGCTTAACCATAGGCATATTTAATAAAGTATCCATATAATCATTGTGAAATGATTCATGAACCAATTTAAATTAAGCAACAAGGAAAAAATCTACAAATTCAGATAGAAAAGTTCTTAAATTCTAAGTATTTAACACTATCTTAGATAATATTTGATCAGCTGTCAAAAGTGTGAATGTTCTCAAAATATCAAGTAGAAAGTTCTTACAAATATCTGTATTGCTATAGTAATGACCTGTTACTGGAGTAATGGAGATACAAATATTTTTACAATATTTGTAAAATATTGTAAAAATACAAATATTTTTACAATCAACCTATGAAAATCTTAACCACTTAAAATGGATACCTTAGTTAGCTTATCCATAGGCATATTAAAAAAAAATCTAAGTAATCATCTTAAAGCCTGTTTGTATAACGTGTTTCATAAACCAATTTAAAATTAAAGCAAGAAAGGGAAAAACATCTATAGATACAGATATCAGAGTTTCTTAAATTATAAAAATTAAACAGTATCTTAAATATCATTTGATCAACTAACAAAATGGTGTGTGTTCTCAAAATATCAAGTAAAAAGTTATTACAAATATCAACTTTGTTATGGTAGTGAGGTACATTATTAAATGTTTTCAAAATTTTGATTTCAGGAATTTCTTTTAGCTAATATTAATATAACCTCTTATAGTTTTTTTAACTGCTCTTTTGTTGTTAACATATATATACAAAGAAAAGAAAGGAAAAAAGCAATACTTTTTAAAGTGCACTTCAACAACAGCTACAGAACAGTTCCCAGAGTTGTCATGGGCTACCATGCCTTCATCTCAGATTTTTCCTTCTAGCTGCTCCAAAACATTGGTAGTTTTATCAGAGTCATAATTATGGAGTCACACAGCATCTGTCCTTTTGTATCTGACTTATTTCACTCAGCATTATGTCCTCAAGTTTCACGCACATTGTCATATGTTTCAGGACATAAATGCTGCATAATAATCCATCATATGTATATCCCACGTGTGGTTTATCCACTCATCTGTTGACGGGCACCTGGAGTGTTTCCATCTCTTGACAATTGTGAATACTGCCACTATGAACATTGGTGTGCAAATGTCTGTTCATGTCACTACCCTCAACTCTTCTGTGCATATGCCGAGTATTGGAGTCGTCAGTTCATAGGGCAACTCAACATTTAGTTTTCTGAGGAATCACCAAACTGACTTCCACAGTGGCTGAACCATTTTACACTCCCAACAATAGCGAATAAGTGTTCCGACTTCTCCGCATCATCTCCAACATTTATAGTTTCCTGTTTGTTTAATAGCAGCCATTCTTATAGGTGTGAGGTGATATCATAGTATCATCTTAATTTGCATTTTCCTTATAGCCAATGAAGATGAGCAGGTCTTCATTTACTTTTTAGCCATTTGTATTTGCTCTTCAGAAATGTGCCTATTCATTTCCTCTGCCCATTTTATAATTGGGTTGTTTGTTCTTTTGTTGTTGAACTGTATAATTTCTCTATGTACACAGGATCAAGCATCCAAATATTTGGCTTCCAAATATTTTCTCCCATTGAGTTGGCTGCCTCCACACCATTTTAACAAAGTCATTTGAGGCATAGAAGCTCTTGATCTTAAGGAGTCCCCATTTGTCTATTTTTTCTTTCACAGCTTGTGCTTTAGGTATAAAGTTTAATAAGCTACCTCCTATTGCTAGATCTTGAAGATGTTTCCTTACAATTTTCTAGAATTTTCATGGTACTGGCTCTTATATTTAGGTCTTTGATCCATCTTGAATTAATGTGTGTATAGGCTGTAAAGTAGGGGTCTTTTTCATTTTTTAAATGAAAAGGACAATTATGTTAATAATAAAATTGTATAGAAAGAATATATTTTTAAAAGGGGGTAAATAAAGAAAGAACGTTAAGAAGAAAAAAATTTAAAAATAAAATAAAAAGTTAAGACCTAGGCTGACACGGAGTTAGCTTGCCTGCATCAACCCCTTCTTCCCAGCAGGTGGCGACCATGAGGCTCCCTGTTCCTCAAGTTCTTCCCTCCCTGTGTGGTGCTGCCGACCTTCACTTAACTGCAGGCGGGAAGCAGATGGTGTGCTCGAGTCTCCTCCTCCCTTTGTCCTGCCCCTCCTGGCTGGAGCTACTCAAAGTTGGCTTGCTCAACAGGGGGGCTGTTCCACCAGGGGAAGCCGGCTGGCGGGTCTCTGGGTCTCTGCGGGGAGGGGAGCGGGGTAAGGGGGGATCTGGGCAGCCCACCAACACATGGAGGATCAGCTGATGCACAGATCTGCTGCGCTGGTGGGCCTGCCAGACACTGTGACTGTGGGCTGGCTTTTGCCCCACCGGACAGGTCATCACTCCCTCCACCCTGAGATCATGATGGATGAGCTCAGGCCTCTGGGCTCCCTGTGGGTGCTGTACACTTCAGCCACGTGGGGAGGTTTCCCTAGCCAGCAGGTGTGCAGACTGGTGCCAAGGAAGGTCAGTTCCCTCCTACTGCACCTCCTCAGTGCACCGCAGCCTGCCGGCAGGGATACTGATCAACCACCCAGTTGCTCTCCCCTAATCCTTCCCCCAAAACAGCATAAATACCCTCCTAGACTATTCACACCCTGGGACCTGCAGTCCTGGGCATTTTCTCCCCATCTCCTATCTTGTTTCACTGAGCAGGAGTGAACCCACTCCACTCCCTTCCGCCACTTTCCCGGAAGTCCCTTTCTTGTTCATTAAATTTTGTACGAAAATAGAATTGCAAATAAAGTGTATGGTATAATACGGTGTTTCTATAATTTTTCCAAGGAAATGCAATGCTATGTTGACCCTAGCCCTACCAGTGTTAACATCAAACATTTATAGCATTATAGTGAAGGCATATATACAAAATATATCCTCCACATTCCCAGATTACCTACAAAATTGAAGATCATCTTTCAGTTCTGTATACTTATTTCTGTCTTGATGAATAAAATAAATGAGCACGATGCATTTCTTTTTTTTTTTTGCTGTTACAGAAAAGTAAAATTGTAAATAAATAATATTTTATGCAAAATAGGTCTTTTCACAGTACAGCATAACACTTATGGCTGTGATTTGTGAAAGAATATAAATTAAGGTTACATCTAATAATAAGAATGCAATCATTGTGGGCATATTAAATTTAACTAAATTCTCTTCCTACTGAAAATTTTATTTAATTCCTTTACTTTAATATAAAGGCAATAATTTTCCAGAATTTTTAAAAATCAGTATACATTCCACTATCTACAACCAGGACTGGAGAGGAAGTTAAAATGACTTTAATATGTAGTGTCAGAACTTATTTTGAACAGGATCGTTTAATGATATGGAGGTGTTACTGCTTCTTCTAAGACAAGATCTCAATTGGATGGTTTACTCAATCAGTTGCCACCGATTGTCATTAGGCTTCTTATGTGATGACAATGCTTTTTCTGGGCACTGAGAAGAAAAATAAGCAACCAATACACAAGAAGCAACCTTACCACTTAGAAAGAGACAATAATTGAGTGCTTCTGCCATTTTACATGCATTCAGTAATGAAATTTCATCTCTGTTCCCTGCCCAGTGATATTTAACTGGAGTGTTGATCTGTTGTAGAAATGAGATTATGTAGCTGACTCAATATTCCACGATGTTGTTCTGTCAAAGTTCCTAATTTCCTTATCAGGACTGACTTTATAATAGTGCTTTTTTCATAAAACTATTCTGCCTTCTTTGTTAAACTCCCCATCATTCAACTGGTACATAATTCTTATAAGGTGAATACAGGAATCTACTAGGGTAAACGCCCTCCAAGCCTATTGAACCCATAATTTACTTAAAATACTATTCTGTCTCTTCTCATGTACTCTGAACAGCACTGGTTTCCAACATCAAGTAACATGGAATATTAATGAAAAGAGAATTTTGGATTGAATGACAAGGGTTTAGTACTACTTTTCCTCAAAGTTCCCATGTAACACTGAACAAATCAATTTAATAGGCTTTGATTTCCTTATATGTCAACTAGGGCCATTGGCTCAATAATCTATGGGATTCCATAAAGTAGTTATATGCTATCACCGTATATCCTGTGTTAATATCAATTATAACCTCCAATGTAAGTTAACATGGCATTTTAATCATCCAATTATAATTTTGTATTGTTTTCAGTGCGTAACTTAGTGAAGATTTTAATACAAACTAATTCTAACAGCTGTTGTTTAAATCTTTGATGAGGTGGGAGATGATAAGAATCAAATAAGTCTCCTGGCAAAGTCCTGATGTTTGCAATATATGATCTTATTCTATTTGAGTTTTTAAAAAAAGCAGAACTGAGTGGTACAATGGTGGCTCAAGCGACAGAATTCTCGCCTGCCATACCGAGACTGGGTTCGGTTCCCAGAACCCACCCATGCCAATAAATAAACAAACAAACAAATATATAAAAAAGCAGTACTTCAATAATATGATAGACATCTGGAAGTGTCTGACCCTTTCATGAATGAATTTTGAAAATTAGCACACTAAAGTGACTCCTTTATTATACTATACATTATCTTATATACTGTATTACATCTTTTATTATACTATAGTAAATGATATCATAATTAAAATGGTTAGAAAACAAAACCAAAAACAAAATACAAAAATTTTAAAAAATGTTTAAAAAACTAAGCTCTGGAGTCAGATTGACTGGGTTGAATACCTAGATCCACCACATTTAAGCAGTTTAAACTTGATCTAAATTAGAAGCACTTTTTAAACTTATTAAATATTTAATCTTTTATAAGTGATATTTCTACTGGCATAATTTACATACAATAAAAGTTAACTGTTGTAGATGAGCATTGCTATGCGTTTTGATCAATATACAAATTCTGTAACCACAATTACAATAGAAATATAGAACACTTCTTTACCCTTACAAATATTCCTTGTGAATATTTCTGTTAATTCAAAATTTGAAAAATTTCAAGCTATTCACAGAGAACAAGAAAATAAATTAGTGATAGCTTGGTGATGGGGTACTGTGGAGTACATGGTAGGTATAATAACAAAATTAAATTTTGAGGTGTAATAGATATAATTTTTATCTTGATTGTGTTGATAGCGTCAGAGATGTATATATATGTCAAAAATAATAAAAATGTACACTTTATACCTATACAATTTATTATACATGAATTATACCTTAACAAAACTGTTTTGGGCGGTGCGACGGTGGCTCGGTGGTAGAATTCTCACTTGCCATGCTGAAGATCCAGGTTCGATTCCTGGTGCCTGCCCATGCGGAAAAAAAAAACAAAACTGTTTTATAAAGAAATAAGCATGATATATTAGACCTACTATTTAAGGCTAGAAAACCCACAACTAGCCTGCATTCCATGCTAAAGCCAAAGCTCTAAGAGATTACTTCAGAAAGTGCCCCAGCAAAACTGATAACTCCAGTTAAACCAGTGATGATGGTTACAGGTTGTTACAGAACTGAACTCACAGGTAAATGGGGAGACCGGGGTGGCGATATAAGGACTCTGATCATCATTGCTCCAGAGACCCACCTGGTGAATTAGTGCTATCTGTCCCAGAGGCCCTGGCTCTTAGGAGGGAAATGCTTCTACCCAGGAAAACAGCTAGTTATTAAATGTTAAGCTGTAGCCACTGTTTCATGACTTTAGGTTTTAAAAATCCAGGGTCTGGGGTGGGCCACAGTGGCTCAGCAGGTAAGAACGCTTGCCTGCTGTGCCGGAGGACCCGGGTTCGATTCCTGGTGCCTGCCCATGTAAAAAAAAAAATCCAGGGTCTGTCTGGAGGCAAGGAAAAAGTCCCTCGCCTAGAATGAATCATCAGGTGAGGCAGAACCCCTAATAAAAAATTGGAGAAGTACAAATTTGGCACTGGTGTATCTCTTGGAATTCCTTTGAGATATTTTGATGTTCAATAGTGAAACAAGTTAGCCATGGACTGAGAAAAGATGGAAATCAGGAATGTGTCAGACTTTTGACATATAAAATTATAATGTAATAAATTTCTGTTGTTTTAAGTCACTAACAATGGGGTAATTTGTTAATGCAGCAATAAGATATGAATATACCATCTATTTTCTTTTACTCTGCAGATATTTTGCAATGAAAGAGGTCTTTAAAAGATGCTTTTAAAGTGTCTATAACAACTTATGCTACTAAGGAGATAACCAAGAAATGTTCGTTTTCAGCCATATTCTAATAAAAAAAAAAGAGAGAAACTGTATTCTGTCACTCCCAAGAGCAAGTTTTCCAAATTTCTCAGTGCCTGTGTTATGATAAGGAGCATGTTAGCAAAGTCTCCTCATTTATTTAAGTTACAACCTTGCTTACGAAGCAAAATAGAACAATTATGTTTACACTTATTCATTAATCTCCTTTTAAACACTTGAAAGATTAGAATTATCACTGTTAATATATACCAGATATATATGGCGCACCTCAACCCCATCACCCAGCAGTTACACGTTTAGGTATTTATCCAAGATATGTGAACATATATATTCACACAAAGACACATAAAAGAATATTCAAAGCAACTTTTTTTTTTTTACAAAGCAGTTTAAAACTGGAAATAACTCAAATGCCCATCAAATGGAAGTTGGATAAAACACAGTGTGGTATATATTCATTCAATGGATTACAATAATAAAATGGATAAACCACATATTCTTGCAACAAAATATGTGAAATTCAGAAGTAGCATGTTGAATGATAGAAGCCATAGTCTTATATACATACATACACACAATACTCTCAAAACATAGCGTATTATTCTGTGTATATAAAGTGAAGGAGCAAGAAATAAATTTATGGTGATAGAATACAAAAGTGGTTGGCTATAATGGAGGGGGTGTATTAACTGGAAAGGAGTGTGAAGGAATTTCCTGGCTTTATGGGAAAATTAGATGTTTTGTTTCCTCAATAATATATGTAAATCTATGGACCTGAACACTTAAGACAATACATTTTATTAAAATGATAAGACTTAAATGAAAGGACTGCTAGAGAGAAATAGCAGGATTCTGGGTGACTGGTGACATTTACTTCTTGAGTGGCAAATGTTACACTATGTGCTATACCTCAATATAAAAATAAACAAACTTATTGAAGAATAAAATCAAGGCAGAAGCTAGCTACAAATTTTTTAAAACCTTAAAATATTCCCAAATAAAATGTAAATTATTATCATTGTCCTACTGCTCTAACTAACCAGGTGACAAAGAAATCTGGTCAAGAGTCTGAAATTCCAGATTTTAGTTACATCCAATATCTTTTGAAACAGCAAGGTGAAATATAAACAGCTTTCTAATAGCTCTCATACATTGAACGGAAAGTGTTTACAAAAGAACACCTATGAATATTTTACATAAGTGGGTGGCATCTAGTGAAATAATACATGTAAAAACTGTTAGGAAAATTTAAGCAATATAAATGCAAGATAATGCCATATTTCTCAACAACTGCACATTAATAAACTAATTATTAACAAAGAACCTCACCAAAATTTCTCGCAACACCAATCACTGTTGTAGTGAAACTGACACCAGCTGTCATGGTCTATTTCTCAGCTGAGAAAAAAAAAAAAAGATATTGGGTTCTGGTTTTGAAATGAAACAAATTTTCAAGTTAGACTGATATTGGCCATGGGGCTTTCTAGAAGCAATAAAATTTGACAACCAAGATATATTTTCCAACTAAAATTTGATCCACCTAGAGAATGTGAATATAGACAAAGCCTTTTGTCAACTAACACTCGCCTTTTCACTCTCTCATTTTCCTCCTGTGTTTACAACTGCTAATATTCATTCTCATTGTCAAAACCATCATCAGTTATATTGTTCTCTTTATCATTCACTGAAGCCTATTCGGTTAGTAATTTGTATGGATTATATTGTTCAATCTCTACAAATTACAGGTAGATGGCTATTATTCCTGGGTGCCTACGTACTAATTTTCTGAACGGTATCTTTGTGCATCTAGATAGATCAAGGACACATCAAAGTTTCTCAATCTCTACAATGCAAATATTTTGGGGAGGATAATTATTTGTTGTGGGGAAACTGCCCTGTGTGTTGTGGAATGTTTAGCAGAAACCTCATCTCCACCTACTAAATGCCAATAATTCTTCTCCCAACTTGTGACAACCAGAAATGTCCACAGACATTACCAAATATCCCTGGTGGTGGGGATAGGGGTGGCAAAATCACTCACTTTTGAGGAACATGGTTATAAGTTAAAGTAGCCACAACATAATGCCAATTAGGTTTCATGAAAAATACAATTTACTTGGAATCAAAGACCTGCATTTGAATCCCAATTCTGTCATCATAAGAGTTATATGACTTAAAACCAGTTATTTACTTAAATCTGTCTATAAAGTAAAGGTAATATTTTCTCAGGTTTTCAATGAATTACTGCCATTCTTCAGACTTTGTACACAAGACTCTTCATGTTTCTGCTGAATTTAAAGTAAGCCTTCACCTATTGTATATAGTACATAACTATGTCTATTTATCTTGTAAATTTTTTATTATGCAATTAACTTACTTGCTTGTTTGTTTAACTTTGAGTCTACTAAAATGTTAAATTAATGAAGAAGGATCCTTCTCTCTCTAGATGATCTCTTTGTGCCTAGTACCTTACTGATGGCTAGTTCTATGGTATATGCTCAATTTATACTTGACATATAATGAATTGTTGCAATAACTTAAAATTAGAACTAGAACAAGAAAAAGTCCTGATACATTTCCAGTGCTCAATAAATAGCATTTACTTCTTCACATGGGTATTAAAGAAGAATGTGTCTGCACAATATGTCCATTGTGTAGAAGCACTTTATCACAAATATGAATAGGATATGTAATAAGCATAATAATATCCCAGAGGATGCTCATGTCCCAGTCCCCAAAACCTGTGCATATGCTGACTTACATGGCCACAGGGACCTTCCAGATTAAATGAAGGACCTTGAGATCAGGAGGTCAGCCTGAATTATCTGAGTGTACCTAATATAATCAAAAGTATCTTTAAAATTGCAAGTGGGAGTCTGAAGAGTAGAAAATCAGACGCACAGAAACATGAGAGAGTCAGCCCAACACTGCAGACTTAGAAAATGGAGGAAGAAGGCCAAAATAAGGAATGTTGGTGGTCCCTAGAAGCTGGAAAAGGCAAGGAAATGCATTTTTCCTTAGAGCCTCTATGGGATGCAGCCTATTGACACCTTTATTTTTTTCTCAGTTTGACCTATTTCAGAATTTAGAACTTCAGCACTGTAAGATTATAAATTTGTGTGGTTTTAGACTACCTAGTCTGTGGTAATTTGTTATTGCAGCCATAAGAAAATAATGCAATATGGGCCTCTCCATATATATTTTTTAGCTTGTACTCTTTAACACACACACACACACACACACACACACACACACACAGTTTTCATATTCCCTAGCCTATCTTGTCTTTGACCTCTTCATTTCTACCTTCCTGTTTTGAGGAAGAAATAAGTTTCCTAGCATCAGGAAGACCATTGTAGGCTATAGAAGTATAAATGGGTTTGTAATCTAATCACTCCATTCATTTAGTTAATAAATATAATTATGCACTTACTAAGTATTAACATATCACCACCTACCTAGAGCATAACATATATGAGACAGAACCCTTTCTTTTGCAAATTCAGACTTAAAGTGGGAAGGAAATGGACACTGAAAGAGATGTAAGAATGCCCTGGAGATATTGTGTGTTTGTTCCAGACCACCACAAAAAAGCAAGTCACATAATTTTTTTGATTTCCAAGTGTATCTGATAGCTATATTTGTGATATGCTGTAGTCTAATAAGTATACAATAGTATTGTGTCTCAAAAAATGTAAGTACTTTAAATAAAAATGCTTTATTGCTAAAATACACAAACCATCATCTGAGCCTTCAGCGAGTTGTAATCTTCTTGGTAGAAGACCTTGCCTGGATGTTGATGGATACTGGCTGACTAAGGTGGTGTTTGCTGAAGTTTGAGGTGGCTGTAGCAATTTCTCATAATATGACAACAGTGACATTTGCTGCATTATTTGACACATACTTTTATGAAATATTTCTCTGCAGCATAGCATCTGTTTGATAGCATTTTGCTAACAGTAGAACTTTTTTAAAAATTAAAGTCAACCTCGCAAAATCTGCAACTACTTTATTGATTAAGTCTACATAATATTATAAACCATTTGTTTCCATTTCAGCAATGTTTAATTCTTCACCAGGAGCAGATTCCACCTCTTGAAAATACTTTCTTTGCTCATCCATAAGAAGCAACTCCTCATCCATTGCAATTTTATTACTGTAGCAATTTCTTGACATCTTCAGGAGCCACTTCTAATTCTAGTTCTTTTATTATTTCTACTACATCTGCAGTTACTTCCTCCACTGATGTCTTGAACACCTCAAAGTCATCCATGAGAGTTGGAATCAATTTATTCCAAATTCCTGTTAATATTGATATTTTGACCCCCTCTCGTGAATCATGAATATACTTTGTGGCATCTAGAAGAGTGAATCCTTTCCAGAAGGTTTTCTACTTACTCTGCCCAGGTTGACTAGGGGAATCAGTATCTATGGCAGCTACTAACTTACAAAATGTATTTCTTAACTCATAAAACTTGAAAGCCGAAGTCACTCATTGATCCATGTTTTGCATAATGAATGTTGTGTTAGTAGTCATGCAAACAGCATTAATCTCATTAGATGTCTCCATCAGAGCTCTTGGGTGACCAAGTATATTATCAATGAACAGTATTATTTTGAAATGATTCCTTTTTCCTTGGCAGTTTTCAACAATGGGCTTAAAATATTCAGCAAACCATGCTGTAAACAGATGTACTATCTTTCTTGCCCCATTTTTAGAACACATACAGAGTAGATTTAGCATAATTCTCAAGAGCCCTTAGATTTATGGAATGGTAAATGACCATTGGCTTTAACTTTATGTAACCAGATGATCTAGTTCCTGACAAGAGTCCACTTGTCCTTTAATGCTTTGAAAGCAGGCACTGATTATTCCTCTCTAGACATGAAAGCCCAAGATGACATCATCTTCCTATCTAAGACTGTTTCATCTACATTGAAAATCCATTATTTAATGTCTTTATCAATTGTCTAAGCTAGATCTTCTGGATAACTTGCTGCTGCTTCTGTATCAGTACTTGTGGCTTCAACTTACACTTTTATATTATGGATATAGCTTGTTTTCTTAGACCACATGAACCAACTTCTGCTGGCTTCAAACTTTTATCCTGCAGCATCTTCACATCTTTGTCTTCAAAGATTTGAAGACAGCTAGGACCTGGCTCGTATTAGTCTTGCTTAAGGGAATGCTGTGGTTGGATTGATCTTCTATCCAGACCACTCAAACCTTCTCCATATCAGCATTAAAACTGTTTTGCTTTCTTACCACGCTTATGTTCACTAGAGTAGTACTTTTAATTTCCTTCAAGAACTATTCCTTTGCATTCACAACTAGTCTACCTAAAGCTTTCAGTCTAACTTGGCTGTTAACATGCCTTCCTAACTAAGCTTAATAATTTCTAGCTTTTAATAGAGTGAGAAATGTGCAATTCTTCTTTCACCTGAAAAATTAGAGGCCACTGTAAGAATTTTAGTTGGCCTTATATCAATATTGTTGTGTTTCAGGGAATAGGGAGGCCTGAGGAGAGAAAGAAGGTTGAGAGGGAAAAGGTTGGAGTAGTCAGAAAATCAACATTTATTGATGAAGTTGGCTATCTTTCATAAGCATGGTTCGTGACACCCAAAGACAATTAGAAATAGTAACACTGAAGATCATTGATCACAGATCATCATAACAGATGTAATAAAAATGAAAAAGTTTGAAAACATTTAGACAATTGCCAAAATGTGACACAGACACGTGAAATGAGTGCATGCTGTTTGAAAAATGGTGCCTACAGGTTTGTTAGATTCAGGGCTCCAACAACCCTTTCATTTGTTTAAAAAAAAAAAGCAGTATCTGTGAAGTGCAATAAAGCCAACGACAATACAACAAGCTATACTTGTTATTTTGAAACACAATCAGATACTATAACAGAATTGTTTCTAAAGTTCTAGGATGACATAAAACCCTTCTCCAGGGCATTATTTTGAAGTAAATAGATACATATTGACCCTCACTTGTGTTACATCCATTTTAAATTTATTTAAAACACGAAGAAAACCTGTTCACAGAGAAGTAAATGATTCACAGAATACAAGGAAGAGACACATTTCTTTTCAAGAGGCATTAAATCCACTCTCTTGAATAGAGAAACCAAGATTAAAAGAGGTGAAAAATGATGAGAATGACCTTTTTAGTTCTAATCACAGAAATAAATCAGTGCACTAGTGATGAATTCATTAATTTTGATTAAACACAGGACTGTGAAATAATTTGAATTAATTCAGTAATCACCATCAAGAGAAGATGTGGTGGAGTTCTAATTTGCACTTTGACTGAATCTTAGAAAAATGCATATCAAGATTTTCAAGAGAGCTGATCTTATATACAGAAGGGTCAAAACAAGGAGTTGAGCAAAAGACTTATAAATAGTAATGATGTGATAACCTACTCCTGTAAAAACTACAGCATCAAGGTTAAGCTAATTTTGACAAACAGCATGGGTCCTGACAGAGGTTAAAAAAGGGTTTTATTAGCTGCAACATTTGGGAGACTCTAGGGTTATAATAGAAATTTTGTGATACCCCAGACTTGACATGTAGGAAAAAGGAGTTTTGGAATTTTAAGATGCTGGAGGTGCTTAGGATGGTGATAATACCAACTGAACTTTAAAATTATTTATAGAATTCTGATTATCAACCACCACCACCACCACCAGGAATTTGACAGGGGTTGAATCATTTCATGGTTTTAAATCTTTTCAGTTTAGAGAAATAAATACTGCTTTGGGGCAGAAATTTGCAAGAATATATTAGAAAATAATTGCAAAAATGGCTCTCAAGTCTCATAGAATTTGATTGAGATTTACATGAAAACAACTCTCAACCCAAGTGAAATGGCTCCTAAACTCCACCTTGCAAGTAAAGTGACCTCAGATACCAGGTGTGTGTATTTCAGAGTCCTTCAGGGTAACCTGTTGACAACTTGTCACAGCAAATCAGAAACACAAGGATCTAAGCCAGGTATGAAAAGGGCACATTTTTACCACACTTTTAACTTGTTTTAACTTCCATCCATGAATTATAACAAAAATGGAATATTTATTTTCATACTAGTTAATTTTTCCAGAGAATAGTAGTATAAAAATCTGCACATGAAGCTAATAATGTTGTCATTTTTATAAGAAAACCGTGGAACTTTTAATCAAATATTTCACTAAAAACTTTATTCACTAATAGAAGTACTTAATTGAATTAGTCATTTTGATGTGTTACCTAGCTCTTAAGTAGATTGAGATGAAGTGGAAATTGTGAATCAGAAATATAATTAGTTTTCATTCTTTTTTCCTTATAAATGAAACCCCCAATCAATTTTCAAGAAAGTGCTATTACACTGAAACAAAGCTAATAAAAATTATGAACAAGCATGTGTCATTGCTGATTTTTAATTGATTGGGTGATTATAATTACACTTGTTTTGACCCAGTGTCAAATTATGCTTTTGACAAAAAAAAAAACAGTACTTGTTTTTAAGTAATAATATTTTTTAAAAGATAAGACAGTCAACCTCAAATGGTATTTAATACATTTGAACATAAAAATAAAATATCCACCATAAGCTATATACCCAACTAAACTCTGAAAGGGACCATTAAAGCTTTATTTAGCTCATGAATTATCATTCCCAATGTGGTATATCAAGCTTTTACAAGTTGATATGGACATTTATAGGGCAAATATTATATTTATTGCCATTATTTTGTGGTCAAGTAGTCTAAGGTCTACTAAATATTAACATACAGTAATAATTTCAAAGCAAAAACATCATAACTATTTTGACATTCAAAGATTAAATAAGACTTCAGTTGTAAATATTACAGTTACTTCATTGTGAATCTTTTTGAGAAATGTGGTTGTTATATACTGATTTTCTTCTGCATTTGTCAATGGAAGTGTGAGAAAAATGAAAAAAGATTTCTCAGCTCCATTTGAATCTTGATTTCAATTTTTAAGTAAATTGCAACATAATGTCCATTTAAAAATAAGAAAAACCAATTTGAGTCTTAGAATGGAAACTTTCAAATGTATTCATAGCCAGGAAAATGTACAAGACAAATCTACCTCTAATCACTCTATTCACACCATTGAAAAGTTTGTTATTGGCAAATCTTTTATTTATTGACTTGCTCATCTTCATTTAAAAGCACACAATATCAATACATCTGCCTTTGTCATATAAACTGATTTAGGCTGCTATAAATTGTTTATCATATTTTAAAATGTATACAATCTAATTTCTAATCATGCTTTTACTGTATCTTTAATTCTGGCCTCTAATATCACCAGTACAATGGAATTTCCAATTTTTTGAACTTCTTTCTGCATGTTTTAGTTTTAAATAGTTAAAATATTAGCGTGAATAGTTTCTAAAATTATTAGCTCATAGTCATAATAGTTATATAGGAATATGTATTAAGATAGGGATATATGTTTTAGCTTTTTAATTTAGAAAAATGAACTATAGAGTAGATTTCAAGCACAAAAGTAGCAAGGATGAGGTATTAGATGGACTGGCTACAAATCAAAGTGAGTAATCAAGGTAGATTAATTATTCTTTAAAAGGAAATATAGTAAAAGTAAAATATTAAATTTAATCCCCATGGTAACCACAATAAAATATAGAAAAAACATATACAGAAAGAAATGAGAAGGGAATCAAAATGGTACAGAACATAAAATTAAATAAATATGACAGTAAGCATTAATGGAAGAATTGAGTGATGAAAAAGATATAAGAATGACCAAATAGCAAAATGACAGAAGAAAGTTCTGCATTGTTAGTAATTACTTTAAATGTAAATAGACTAAACCCTCCAGTCAAAAGGCAAAGATTGGCAAAATGGATTTTTAAAAAGTATAATCAAAGTATATACTGTTTACAAGAAATTCTCCTTAAGTTCAAAGAAACAAGTTGGTTGATAGTGAAAGGATGGAAAATATATATCATGCAAATATATAAGAAAAGAAAACCTGGGGTCCTGATGTCAATGTCAGATAAAATAGACTTTAAGTCAATAACTGTTAAGAGGGACAAAGATGACTGCTTGTCAATTCAACAAGAAAAATAGCAATTATAAATATGCATATACCTAGTGAAGAGCCCCAAAATATATGAAGCAAATATTGATATATGTGAAGGGAGAAATACCTGGTTCTCCAGGAATAATAGGAAAATTTAATACAACATTTTCAATAATGGATAAAGTATCTAGGCAGAAGGCCAATAAGCGAATAGAAGACATAAACGATATTCTGAACCAACTATACCTAATAGACATATATAGAAAACTTCACCCAATAAAAACAGAATGCACATTTTCTCTAGTTCACATGGATGATTGGCCAGGATGTGTTAGGTCAAAAAAACAATAAATTAAAAGCACTGACCACAATGGAATGAAACTAAGAATAAATTACAGAGAGAGTACTGAAAAATTCACCAATATGTGGAAATTAACCATACTCATGATGAAAGAAGAAATCACAAAAGAAGTTAGAACATATTTTGAAGCAAATGGAAATGAAATCACAACATACATAATCTTGTGGGGTGAAGGAAAGGCAGTGCTTTTCCTTGTATAAGAGATTCAACTACACAACTGGGGAAACTCAAAAAGAAAGAGCAAACTAAACCCAGCTTGAGGAGAAGGAATGAAATAAGAAAGGTTAGAATGGAAATAACAAAGGTTAGAATGGAGACAAATGAAATAGAGAATAAAAAAATTATCGACAAAATCAAAATTCAGTTCTTTGAAAAATCAATAAATTTTATGACCTTTTACTGAAACCAACAAAGGAAGAGAGAGAGGACACAAATAACTAAAATAAGAAATGAAGGGAGAGGCTGCATTATTATTGACCACACATAAATAAGAAGGATTATAAAAAGATACTAAGAACAAGTGCACATCAACAAATGAGAAAATCCAGATGAAATGGACAAATTCCTAGAAACACACATACCACCAACACTAACTCAGGAAGAAATCGAAATTCTCAATAAAGCAGTAGCAAGTAAAACAATTGAATCATTTGCCAAAGACCTCCTAACAAGGAAAAGCTCAGGATTAGACGGCTTCATTGTGAATTTTACCAAATATTCCAAGAAGAAATAACACCAATCCTCCTTAAACTTTTCCAAAACAATGAAGAGAGGGAACACTTCCTAGCCCATTCTATGAGCCCAGCATCACCCTAACATAGGACAGATAAAAATCACATACGAATGTTGAGAGTGTCATTAGTCACAGTTGCCAAAGGATTGATGCCACCCAAGTGGCCAACAGATGGCCAAATAAGCAAAATGTGGTATATACATACAATGGAAAATTAGTCAGCCCTAAAAAGTAATGAAGTTCTGATACATGTGACAATATGGATAAAACTTGAAGGCATAATATTGAGTGAAATAAGCTGGACATGAAAAGACAGCTATTGTATGACCTCACTGATATGAAATAATTAGAACAAGCAAATTCACAGAGGTAGAAATTAGAATACAGTTTACCAGGTGCTGGCTTCAGGTAGGGAGTGGAGAGTTAGTGCTTAGTTGGTATAGAGTTTCTGTTTTGGGTAATGAAAAGTTTTGGTAATGGATAGTTGTAATGATAGCACAACATTGTGAATGTAATTGGTACCACTGAATTGTGTATTTAAATGTAGTTAAAGTAGAAATATTGTATATGTGTCCTAGAATAAAAATTAAAAATAGGACTGTATAACACAGTGAACCCTAATGCAAACTATGGACTACAGTTAATGGTGTGATTATAATAATTGTGTTTCATCAATTGTAAGAAATGTACCAGACTAATGCAAACTGTTAATAAAGGGAAAGCAGTTGTAGGGGCGTTGCACGAGACCTCTGTTTTTGTCATGATTTTTCAGTAAACGTGAAATTTCTCTAATAAAAAAAGGAATCTGGATGAGTGAAAACCAAAAATGGGATGGGTGAAAACACTGAACACTTTGAGGTAAGATAAATACCCTGCAAATAAAACTAGTGGCCTTGGTCATCATAAAATGAGGATTTACTCTTATGAGAATATGGAAGTAGAGGAACTAGAACATTGAAGATTCTGACTGAGGCTTATAATAAATGCCAGGGGGAATAAATTTGGCTATACAGCATGAACTAATAGGAGTTTTGAGGAGGATTTACAATAATAGTAGGGCTCTATAGTGTGAAATTCAAGTTGGCTTGGTGAATGGATTTACCTGATCAATTCCAAAAATCTTAAAATTTAAGAAAAGAATTTAGGGAACTGAATCAGAGAATATACCTGAAGGTAAGTGCTTGCAGTACTAGCAATAGGTTGAATCATCAAACAAGGTCAAGAACAAGAACACTCTCAGCAATAATTTTAATTGGATAAAATATTCATCAAGTTGTATATGGTGCCTACTCACTTTTTTAGGAATTCTTAGATCTCAAATAAAATCTGTTCCTAAGTATATTAGCAAGGGTTCTCAAAGTCTATGTGTGTGAGTACGTGTGTTAGTTAGATTCAGTTGTCAACTTGGCCAGGGGAGCATACCTAGTCTTGTTGCTGTGGACATAAGCCAATGGTACGTGAACCTCATTTGTTGCTAATTGCACCTGCAGTCAGCTAGGAGGCGTGTCTGCTGCAATGAATGACCTTTGACTTAATTGGCTGGTGCTTAAATGAGAGATGTGCAATGTAGCACAGCCCAAGCAGCTCTGCATTCCTCACCTCAGCACTTGCAGCTCAGCCTAGGCCTTTGGAGATGCAGAAAGAAGTCACCCCAGGGAAAGTTGTTGGAACCCAGGGGCCTGGAGAAAAGACCAGCAGAGACCATCCTGTGCCTTCCATGTAAGAAAGAACCTCAGTGGAAAGCTAGCTGCCTTTCCTCTGAAGAACCAACAAAATAGATCCCCTTTTATTAAAAGCCAATCCGTCTCTGGTGTGTTGCATTCCAGCAGCTAGCAAACTAGAACAATATGTGTGAATCTTAAAGGATTTATTATAAGAATTGGGTATTGGCAAGTCTGAATTCCATATAGCAGGTTGCAAGTTGGGAAGTAGGTTAAGGTGATGTTGGATTTCCCAGGAGAAGCTGGCTGGCTGAAGTAGAGAGAAATTCTTTCTGATTCCTGAAACACTCACTTCTTGTGTTACAGCTTCAAACTAATTAGATAAGGAGGCTCCTCCCCTTGATGAAGCAATCTCCATTGTTGATTGTAGATGTAATCAGTCATAGGTATAATCAACTGCTAATGATTTAAATCCATCTACAAAATAGCTCCATAGTACCAATCAGGTTAGTGCTGGCTTGACCAAAATTGAACATATAAGCTAGCCAATTTAACACATGACATTAACCATCACAGTAATGTATATGGCACTTGAATGCCATATACAGCTTCATTTCTATTTTATATTCTGTAAATAATTTTCTTCATCAGGAATTCACGTTTAATACTATATCTGGTTATCCTGCAATATCAACTTCCTGATGGTTTACACCTGACTCTATAATCAGCTTTTTAAACAAGCTTCTTTAACCTTGTTTTCATTCTATAAATAAGTTCCTCAATGAAACTGAAGTTTTGCTAGGTAATGAAAACTTTTAATTCCTTTCAGGCATCTTGAGTCTGACTATAATATAAGATCTTTGCCTAAATTTTTGTTACATGAAGCCATGCTATTTAGTCCTAAAACCTCTACTTCTAAATCTCTACAGTTCCCTAATCATGGACTCTTTACCTCTATGCATTTTTCATGTCTCAGTAATTAATATGTTTCTATAAATTTCTAGTTTCAACTTATTTCTTTGACTGCACAGAAATTTCAACATTGTGTGCTTTTCCACATACAGATATTCAAAATAGTTAACATGCATATCACAGACATTAATCAATCAGAACCGAGGCAGGCCAAAATGCAGGGAGAGGATCAGGGCCAGCTGGCATGTCAGGCATGAATGCTTTAGTTCCTTGATCCTTGGGTGTCGGAGGAGTTCGGAGGAAGAGTCAGTGCAACAAGGGTTAAGGCTCTTCAGGTGGCTGGGGATGGCATCTTGTTACAAACTGGTTTGTAAAGCCCTATTATTTTAACCACTGATATTGCCGTACAATTATATTAGATATAAATGTTACTTCTGACCATCTGAGTGTGTTTTTCCTTAATTATCTTGCTCAATGTTTACAATCTTTTCGTCTCTATCTAAATTTTTATACTGACCTCTTTCTTGATAGGAAAGCATGGCTTAGTATAGTAATTCTAAGCAGCATTTTTCTGATGTATGGTGTTAAAAGACACAAACTGTGTGCTTGTGTATCTGTATCTTCTAAGTATTGATTGTGCTACATCAATTAGAAATTTACTCTGGAAGCATAGGTGAGTTTGGGGATGTGGTGGGGCTGTGGAGAGAGAGAGAGAGAGAGAGAGAGAGAGAGAGAGCAATTCAAAGCTTGGAGTAGCTGGGTCAATTTATAGAAGAAAATGTTTAGAAGACCTTGAAGAAAGAATGAATTTGAACAAGATATAGTGGACTCTAAGCATGGGACACCAAGAATTTGGGCATGGAAGAAAATATATTAATACATTATTATTAGACATTGAGGAGAAGAGTCTTGCTGAAAACAAAGTTTTATTTTATGGAGTAGCAAGTGATAGATTTATAAATTGCAATTAGGGCCAGAGAGTATACAGTTTTCAACAGATAATTAGTAAAATGATCTTCATTTGTAATTTTATTTCCTAAGTTGTTACTTAAAATATGTCCTGAAAATTGGAGTGTTTTTTGTAAATTGTGTTTTAGGGCAATTAATTTAGAAATGATATGCAGAAATGTTAGAGGCTGGTAGAAGGTCATTAAAACAATACAGCAATTTTAGTTCTAGGACATTAATCAGGCAGAAGAGAAAGTCACGATTGTGATTTCAGACAGCGAGAACACTATGTCATAGGTGACTCCTAAAACTATTATGGCAGTATTGGAGATAGAATGCATTATCATCCTGCGGGCTTTATATCTCAGGTTTTTAGAATCTAATAACCTATTTTATAAAAATAATAGAAAGATTGGCAAGTAGAATCTTAAAGTTACTTTTCATATACTTAAAAATTTATGATATGCAAATCTAAGTGACGATCATCCTATCATAAATAATCACTACCAACTGATTAATGGTTATTACTGTGGTAGCAATGATAAAAATAAAAACAATAATAATTATTAACATTTGGGGGGCACTTACTATGTGCAATACAATGTGTAAGGATTTTATTACATAATGTAGAGTACTACATTAATTCTTATCATCTTATGAGAAAGATAAAATGAGTTACTAAACCAATAAGGAAATTGAGGCAAAGGGCATTTTAGTTAATTTTCCACCATAGCGCTAAGAGATAAGCAGATCTTGACTAAAAGAATATCAGTCCAAATAATCTATTAGAAGAAAATTCAAATTTTCTTGAAATTCCTAATGTAGCTATTTTTATCCTACCAACTATGTGAGAAGTAAATAAATAGTTACTCTAGATCAGTTAATGGCTTGGGTAAATTATCTGTTTCATTTTAAATTCTTAAAGTTTCATAGCTGGAGAATTATCCCAGAGTAACAAACTACTTTTTGCCTCCTTTGTTATTGATGGCCTATGCATACTGATACACTTGATGCTACCACAAACAACAAACAGGATTTATGACCCTCTTTATTATACTAAAAATGTGTTCATGTTTTTAAGACAATACTAAAGACTGAGAAAGATATTATCTAGATTTCTAGAATTTTTTTGGTATAGAGCACTGTCATATTAAGATGTAGGTATTTCTTAGGTTTTAACATTTAAATGCAATGTGTTTTATATGTCATGCTTTATATGTTTTGTATCATATATTTCCATTGTAATATCCTAAAACATTTATATCAGACTTTTTAAAAGACAAAATAATTGCTCAAGGTGTTCCTTCAGAATAGTATTATCAAACCATGCCCAAATTTACCTCACAATTTTCTTATTAATCCCTAAATTATACATGTTTTTTTAAATTATGGAGACAGTGAAAATAAGATCTTGCACTTCTGCTGACATTTTGACACATTTATTTCAATGCATAAGAGATCCTCCTTCTTGAAAAATAAATTCTGACTGTCCTTGGACCTGAAGATGAATGCTTAAATAAACATCCATTCTAATGGCTCATGATTTTAATAATCATATTCATGTCCCTTTCACCTCATTGTGAAAGATTAAAAAAAAAAACCACAATGTCAAGTCTATGGACATGAATTGTTATGATAATTCATATACCTTTGGTATAGATATATGTTTAATAAAATGGTGTTTGTAACAATTGCCATTTAATTAACCTTCCCAAAAGGATATGTATTCATATTTTTCATGTGCAAATGACATCTTTGCTTACACAATATTCTTTTTCTCCTATCTTTATCTCCTCTTTCTCCAACACAAATACACAGAGGTGTATGATAGAGGGAAATGTAGAGAAGGGTTATGTAAATGCTAATTGTATTAGTTTGTTAAGCTGCTGGAATGCAACATACCAGAAACGGAATGGCTTTTTTTTTTTTTTACATAGGCAGGCACCGGGAATTGAACCCAGGTCTCTGGCATGGCAAGCAAGAACTCTGCCACTGAGCCACCATCATACTGCACTCAGAAATGGAATGGCTTTTAAAAAGAGGATTTAATAAATCATAAGTAAAAATGTCCAAATTAAGGCATCCTGAGAAAGATACCTTAATCCAAGAAAGGCTGATGGATCTATCAAATGAGAAGTCATGTGGCTGGCATCTGCTGGTCCTTTGCTCCTGGGTTCCATTGCTTTCAGCCGCAATTCCTGCGCAGCTTCGTCATTTTGCTTCTCTGAGGGTGGCTTTCATCACTTGGCTTCCCTTAGTTTTCTCCAGGGTCTGGCTTGCTTAACATTTCACGGCAATGTCTTCTAGGCTTCAAGCATCTCCAACGTCGTGTTTCTGTCCGCCAAGTATCAGCGTCTATATCAGCTCTGTTCTGAGCTCTTTCCAAAATGTTTCCTTTTTAAAAGAACTCTAGTAACCTAATCAAGACCCACCTGAACTGGTTGGAATCAGCTCTCCATCTAATCAAAAGGATACACCCGCAATTGGATGTTCCACATCTCCATGGAGATAATCTAATCAAATTTCCACCACCATCCCTCCTTCAGTATCAATTCAGGATTTAAAGTAATGGCTGTTCCCACAAGATAGGAACAGGATTAAAACATTGTTGTTCTAGGATACATCTTCAAAACAGCGCACTAATGTGAAAAAGTTTAGTTTTAGTGTTTTTAAAAGGGTAATATGCTAAGGATTTATACATTTGATGTATGTTGAAAAGTTGATACATAAGGCCAACACGCTATAGACATTATGAAAGGAAGGAAGTAGATTTGCACAAAATAAAATAGGAGTATACTTAAATGTCTCACCTACTATTAACTTTCCCAAGGGAAATGTCTTCATTGTAAAGAGGGATGATGTAGATTGCAGGGTTATTTTGGTAAACCAAATTCTCAAGAGGTAAAAAAGCTTGGTTTGATAATAAAGAATAATATTCTATGGAATAGACTTATGGCTAACAAAGTTCTGGTAGTCTCCTCTGAAAACTTCCTGTTAATTATTTCTGATACCCTCATAATGCATATGTGCAGAAGAATAGCCATTGTCATTTTGGTCCAAAAGCTCTGACCTATTACACAGCTTGTTTTTGTTTTTGCTTTGTTTTGTTTGGGGAGGGAGCAGCTGAAGGATAGGAAAGTAAATGCATCTGGGTAAAACAAAATTAAATGTTGACAGTGTATTAGTCAACTTTTGCTGCATAACAATCATAAATGCCAGTGACATAAAAATAAGTGTTTTATCTCTTGCTCCCCAATCTGGGTTTAATTTGATTATAGGTCACCTCTTATTGCACAACAAACAATTACAAATACCAGTGACATATAAAAATGAGTATTTTATTTCTTTCTCACAAATCTTGGTTTAACTAGACTAGCTCTGGTTATGCTGTAGCAGTGACATATGTTTGAGGGAAGTTTGAGATCAATCACATAAGCACATTTGATGGCTTAGCTCATAACATGAGCAATAATATCTCATTCTTCAAATCAAGTCACATACTCAAGTCAAAATGAAACAGCAAGGAAATTAATTTACCTTGACCATACCAAGAAAGTGGATTTATAATACTACTACAGAATAGTGAATAGTTAAAATCCATAATTTAATCCATCTCATTCACCTAGCTCCCCTTCACACTAAAAAGAACTCTAAGTGTTCCGCTCCCCTTTTCTTGAAGGATTATTCCACCTTGTTTTTTCACTGATTCTCAAACCTTATCATTCAACTTGAGAGTTGGAGAACTGGAGTGCAAGAGAGAATTGGTTTAATTATTTGGGGATGGAGGAAGAGCAATAACTGGGAAACTATCATTTTAAAGAGATGAGGGGGAGGGGTTGAGTTGAGGTGTGTAGAGATAATGCTTCTCATGCAACAGAAAATGCCTCCATTGAATTTAAGAGAGAATGGGAGATAACAGATATAGGAGAGGGTGGTTAATATGTGGAAGATGCTAAAAGAGAAATGGAGAAAGATTTTAAGATATGTTATCCCATGTGTATTGGTAGAAGTCCTTTTGAGAAAATCTCAGGACTCTTCAGTCAAATTCAAAATTGCTTCAAAATAAATTTGCATATACTCCTGCTATTTATATAAAAATGGCATTATATGGAAATTAAAGTTGAAATAGGGACACAAATAAACTATTCTAGATAATTAAAGAGAGAAGACAAGGGAATGAAGTCCTTTGCAATCTCATATGGTACATATTAAAAACATGATGACTCTGAGGATACTAGGCTTCTTAAGTTAATGTTTGACAAGATAGGATAAGAAAATGAAGAGAAGTGTTTCGTTATGCAGATTTGTTATGTAAAAAAATGGCTTATGGGATCAGTTCTCAGGACTTTTTGAAAGAGTTGGAATTGTGTGTGTGTGTGTGTGTGTGTGTGTGTGTGTACGTGTGTGTTTAATTGAAGACTGGCACTATTTAATTGGAGCAGAACATGTCCTCTCCAGCCTCAGGGCACGTCTAAGGCAAGGGCAAGAGTATGGGGTGTGGCCTCCAAAAATTGCAAAAATTGCAAAATTCGCACTCCCATGGTTCTTGCAGCTATACTGTCTCTTGTAAACATCTTCCTATCTTGCTAGAACCAATCTATTAAGCAAACTATTTTCTTTCACCTATCATACAATAAACTACCATAAATATAATGTAACATGATAATATCTGTGAGACGTTAGGAGTTGTATTTGGCCTTTTATTACAAAAGTAAACTTTCAAAGGGGAAATGGAGAAAACTCATTATTGAGTTAGATAACTTCCACCAGACTTCGAGACTCATCTTGCCTCATGCTTTAGCGGTATTAAAGGTACCAACCCCATTTTCCCATCGTGGTCACAGCCAATACATCTTCCCACCTTAGTGGCCTTTTGGGAAACCAGGTGAGTCCTCTTAACCTTTATAGTCATTTCTTTAAAAACATAACAATATTTGTAATGCTTATATCACAAATTGGTTTTATAAAGACTAAATCACTCTAAAATATCATGGAAATCAACTGACAGATTCAGGGGCGCAGAAGTAGCAATTGCTTTAAATTTTCTATATATCAAACTAATTTATCATTCCAAAACTTTATTCTACACGTTTGGTAAAAATGTTAACATCTTTTTTACTTGTGTGCTATGCCAGAGTTCTGAAGGGATATGTTCATCTATTCTTTGGCCATCACAACACAGAAATCGCTGCTGAGAAATCCCTTGTATCTCCCCAGAGGCCATACAATTCCAGTACTGTTTTCCTGCTTGGGTGCCTCCCTTAATATTTGACATCCTTAGTGTGCTGGACTGAAACTGTTAGGACCCAGCAAAGCCATGTCCTTTTTCTTGATCAAATCTTGCCAGTGCAGCCATGTTTCTTTTAATTCTGCTTCAATATTGTAGGGTAGAAACTTTGTTTGGATTTTTTCCGTGGAGAAGTGACACACCCAACTGTGGGTTGGTCCTTTTGACTAGATGTAGATGTGACTCTGCCCATTCAAAGTGGGTCTTGATTGGTTTACTGGAGTCCTTTAAAAGGGGAAACAAAATGCAGACATTGAGCGATACTAGGAAGGCCAAAAGAGTAAACTTAGGTGCTGGGACACAGACATCTGAAAATGCAGAACTCCCAGGAGATGCCAGGAGTCAAGAGAGCCAACAGAAACTTGATAAGAACCAGAGCCCAGCAGATGTTGCCATGTGCTTTTCCATGAGATGCTAAGCTATGAGATGAAACCCAGAGTTTTGACAGAGTAGATAAGTCAGAGCCCACAGATGCTTAGAAGGGAGACCACTAGAATTAGAGGCTGGAGGCAATGGAACCAGCAAGTACCAGCAGATGCCAGCCACATGCCTCCCCATGTGACAGATGTTGGTTTTTCTTGAGTCTGGATGCCTTAGTTTGGACATTTTTGTGGCCTTAGAACTGTAAACTTTTAACTTAATAAATTCCCTTTATAAAAGCCATTCCATTTCTGGTATATTGTATTCTGGCAGCATTACCAAACAATACCTAAAAGAAACTGTTGATTACCTGCATACATATTTTACTTTCTGGAATGTTGCCATTTCATCAGGGGTACTGATTTTTGGCCCACAAACCTCTCAGTCCTTAATTTTCCCCTTAAACGGAAAAAGAGTTTCTCAATTGATGATAGTTAGATGTCTCTATGAATATATCATCCACTAGTTTAAAATCTTTTTTAACTTGTCAACCTGTGGCAATTCTTCATTTGCCCTAGTATGACACCAAAGTAGCATTCACTAAAACCTCCAGTGACCTCTATTTGGTTAAATCAATTGCATGCCTATTTATAAATCTTTACTTAACCCTCAAGAGGTTTTGATATTGTATATTTTTAATTCCTCTTGAAATAATTTCTTCTACTGGGTTCTGAACATCTCATCTCTTCTTGTATTTCACATTATTTCTATTTCAGTTCCCTTTTCAGGTTTATCAATGTCCCACCTAGTCATTGAATATTGGAGAGTCTCAAGGACTTGGTTTTAGGCTGTGCACCTTTCTTGCACTATCAGTTCAACCTAGGAAATCACTATTATGATGATGGCTTCAGTTATTATCAATAAAATAATGGCTTCCTACTACACATATTAATCCAGATCTCCAGATTTACCCTTTCTCCAATAGTTTTAAATCTATCATCATACTGTTTGTTTTCCTCTACACCATCTGTTCTTTCTTTTTGTTTTCTATTTTCCTTCTTCATTTTAGATTTGTCCAGAATCTTTTAAGATTTTAACTTCACTATTGACTTATTAGCTATATATCTGTGTTCTACTCTTTCAGTGGTTGTCTTAAGTTTTGCAGTATGCATCATTTACTTATCACAGTCTAACTTTGGATATTATAAATATAGTGTAAGTATTATAAAGCATTATCATTCACAGTCTTTCTACAATTGTTATTTATTTTATTAAGCATACATTATACATTTTGATAAACATTGGTTTAATTTTTGTGTTAAATTACTTTTTAGTCAAATCTTTTAAAATGAAAAAAGTATTTCATTTTTATATCCACAAATTTATCAGATCTGTAATTCATCATTTATTTCTCTAGATCCAAATTTTTATGTTTGAACATTTTCTTTCTGCCTCAAGAAATTCCTTTAATATTTCTCACACGATAGATAAGTTGGATATGAATTCTCTCAGCTTTCATTTTTCCTGCATACATCTTACTTTGCCTTAATTTATAAATATACGTATTTTGCTAGACATAAAAATTTAGCTGGGCATCTGCTAGGTCTGAATTCTCAGCCAACTCCAACCTGAAGTGGCTTGAACTTTAAGCCTGCTGTATTCCTGATGAACAATTTTGTTTTCCTCAAGTTCATGACAGCCACAACTTCAGGAATTGAAGGTTTATGCAATTTAAGACTGATCATCACTGTGCAGATTTCAGAGTAATAAGAAGCAGAGATTAAAATGGTTTCCAGAGGAAAGACAGAGACAGAAATTAAAGCAGAATTTAGAAGAACTGCTCAATAGGCTGTTGCAGCAATTACAAGTCCTGGAGAAATGCAGAGAGGAGCTTGATACAGAGGAATAAGAGGAAACCAAAAAGGAAATTCTGAAGCAGCTAAGTGAATTTAATGATTCACTGAAGAAAATTATGTCTGAAAGTATGACTTTGGTAGAGGAACTAAGCAGAACGCAACTCACTATGCAGACAACTATCAGCCATGCCTTTGAAACTCCAGAGATTGTCAGATTGTTTGCAAAGAAACAGCCTGGTCAACTTTGGACAAGGTTAGTGGCATTGGGTAGAGATCCAATGGTAGGAAAGCTGGAAGGAGACTTATACACACAATAGGAAAAAAGACACTAATGACTTTCAGAAAACTTGGATAGAAGCTGACTGAAGACTTCTTGTCAATAAATGCAGGCCCAATCCACAACGAATTTGAGAAAATCCCTACAGATCTTGGCTGTGGAGACAAAGTCCTTGCTTTGGCAAGTTTTGAGGCTGAAAAACAAAAAATGACATAGTGTGGAATCTTGGGACATTGGTCACATTTTTTAGTAAATGGCATTTTCTTCTGGGGATTTTGAGTCATTGCAAAGAAACCAAGGAATTCTCAGAATGCATTAATAACCTAACAAAAGATGACCTAAAAACATACCACTGGCTTCTGTTTATTCCTTACATCATTGCGCTTTGTGAAGGGCTGCCTGTTTAAGTGATCTTGGCCACACTGGTTTGAAGGAATTCACAGGTCTGTATTCATTATGATTTTCTGTTTTTTCAGTGTAAGAGAAAAAAAAGAAAATGGAGTTTCAAAAAAATGTCTAGCTGGATAATTTTTTGGCACTTTAAAATGTTCTTTCATTGTGTTTTTTATTGCAGAAGCAAGTCATGTGGTCTTGTGATCTTATTAACGTCTTTACTCCACTGCACTTAATCTGCTTATTTTCTCTCCCTACTGCTCTTCTCTCCATTGCTAATTTTTGCAATTTGATTATAATCTGCCTTGTTATGTTTATCTTTGTATTTTTCTCTTTGGAGGTCTTTGAATTTATTGAATCTGTAGAGTTATGACCTTTTTTTTCTTTTTATTTCTAATTTACTACTGTCATGTACTTTAGATACTTGGTATTTACCTAGGCATAAAATGTCCTTTTCTCCAATATTTTCGCCTTTGTACATCATTTTGAATAGTTGTAATTTCTACATTTATGTTCACAGATAGTTTTCTTCTGCTGTGCCTGTCTACTTTACTATTCCAATGTAATTTTCACTTCAATACTATATTTGACCCATTTGGTCTTTTATATCTAATATTTTAACCCAATTATATACATGTTTTTAATGTTCTTGCCTGTTTTTATAAGATTTATAGTAGATTTTTAAGGCCATTTGAATTTTTTTCTATTGATTAAGTTTGTCGTGTTATGTATCATATATTTCTACTCCTTTGTGAAGGTGGTAATTTTTCATTGGATGTGAGACATTGTGAGTTGGATAGTGTTCAATGTCAAAGTTTTAAAATTCCTTTAAATATTATTAAAATTTATTCTGGCATGCAATTAAGTTATGTTTAGATCTGTTTGATATTAAGACTTGCTTTTAAGCTTTATTGTAGCATATTTAAAGCAGTCTTCAGTTTGGGACTAATTTAACCCATCATACAGCATGATCCTTCTATGAACTCTGTCATAATCCTTATAACACAGTTTCTCTCTACTCTGACTAGTAGGGACTCCAATTATCCTCAGCCTTGTGTGAACCACAGATCTTTTTTGGTTTAATGAGTTGATTAGGGTTTTTCTTTTTCTTTGATTTGTTTTGGGGTGGGAGCGGAGGTTCTTGTGGAGTTTCACCAATGCAAGCATAGATCAGAGCCAAACCAAAGATTTATGAAGACTCTTATGCAAGTTACAGTGTTCTTTGCCCTTCTAGCTTCCTTTTCTCTGCACTTCCTAGCTGTCTCTGATTTGTCAAGCTACCTATTTTTTTCCTCAAAACAGTGATATCACTAGACTATCTTGCTGCGGACTGAAACTTCCCTTCAGACAGTAAACTGGGCCAATCATAGTGAATATTGTGGTTTCTTTCTTGTTTCCCAGGGATCACAAGACTCACTGCCTATCATCCAATGTCTGAAATCAGTTGTTCAGTATATCTTGTCTGAATCTTAGTTGGTCAGAGGAGTTAAAGCAAAAGTCTAGAGGTAGGTAAAAATAATTCTAATCTTGTACACATTCTATATTAAAATAGAAGATGAGAGAACACTTGAAAACTCATTTATGAGACTACCATTACCTTGATACTAAAATCAAAGAGAAGACATTATTAAAAAAGAAAAGGTTAGACTAATATCTATATAAAACAAAGTATTAGCAAACTGAATCCTGCAGTATATAAAGAGGATACAGCCATGATCACTAAGTGGGTTTTAGCCTAGAAATTCAGGATTCTGGATTAATATTTAAAAGATAATCAATATAACTTACCATAATAACAGACTATACAAGAAACAAATACGATAATCACAATTAATACAAAAAGAAAATTTGACAAAATTCAACACCCATTCAAATCCTTCAACAAATTAGAATTAGAAACTTCTCCATACTAATAAAGGTCACATTTCAAATACCTACAGCTAAAATGATACTGGATGGTGAAGGATTGAATGATTTTTCTCTAATATTAAGAGCAAAACAAAGGTATCTACTCTTACCATCTATTCACCATTATACTAAGATCTTAGCTTTAAAGCAAGAGAAAGAACAAAATCCATACAGATAGAAAATAAGTAAAACTGTCTTAATTTATAGACTATAGCATTCTCTACATAGAAAAATTCTTGAGATGTACAAAAATAGTAAAAGAATTAATAAGAGAGTTTAACAATTCCACATGCTACAAAATCAACATGAAACTGTTTATTGCTTTTCTATACACTAAAAATGGACATTTGGAAAAAGAAATTAAAAAATTAAATGCCCTTTACTAAAACATCCAATAACCTTAAACTCTTAAAGATAATTTCATGAAAATATTTGCAAGCCCTCACCTCTACAATGAAAACTTTCAAACATTGTTGAGAGAAATTAAAGACTGATGGAATGAAAGAGCTATGTCATGTTTAAGGATCAGAGCAGTCAATACTGTAAAGAGGCTTTCATGGTCAGGTTCATGTGTCAGTTTGGCCAGGTGATGGTGCCCGTTTGTCTGCTTGGGCAAGTGCTGGCCTCTGTTACTATGAGGACATTTCAAAGAATTAAAAGTTTAATTCTTTTAATTCAAAGAATTAAAAGAATTACAGTTGTAATCAGCCAAGGAGAGTGTCTTCTGCAATGAGTGATGTTTAATCACTGGAAGGCTTTTAAGGAGGATTCAGAAGAGACAGGCTCTCTTCCTGCTTTGGGCCAGTGAGCCTCTCCTGTGGAGTTCATCCAGATCCTTCATCAGAGTCATCAACTTCATAGCCTGCCCTGTGGATTCTGGATTCTACATTCCCACGGTTACGTGAGACACTTTTATAAATTTTATATTTACAGATATTTCCTGCTGATTCTGTTTCTCTAGAGAACTGTAGCTAATACAGATGCCAATTCCCCCTCAAATTGACTATAGATTCAGTGCACTCCCATCCCAATCAAGTCCCAGCAGGCTTTTGTAGAACTAAGCAATCTATTTCTAAATGGATATTTCATGGCATCTATGCTTTTCAACTTAAATTTTAGCTTAATCTATTCAATCAGGATACTTTTAAAAGCCCATGTAGCAGTAATAACAGAGTCAGTCTGACAAAGGAAAAGCAGAGATAGTAAATATCCAATATTTTCAAGGTAGCTGAATTAAAAATGTGTTTTGCTACAAACATAAAGCAAAAAATAAGAAGACAGTAGTAGTTTGGCTTGCCCAAATGTTCACAAAAATTAAAGTTCCAGCATATAGAATCAGCAAGAGTAAAACCAAGACACTGCCATGGAGTACACATGTATTCTTTAAACCTAATTGCTAAAAGCTAAATAGAAATAATGCTGTGACAAAGAGCAGTGTCCTTTAATACAAAACCCAACATAAATCTTTTAACTTTTCTGTGCTACTTTCAGTCATCATTTCACTATAAAATATGCTTTATTTAGAGAAAAATGTGAGTAGAATCAGGAGAAAAAATACAGTAAAACACAATGCAAACTCTGTTATGAAAAAATATTGAAGGGCATATATTCATTCACAGACATATACATTTACCCAGATAATTCTCATGAAAAATTATTTTCATGTTACAGAACCTGAAATTTAGACGAGTTAACGATCATTCCCAAGATTAGAAACTTGATGACTTGATGGTGGCAGGACCATGATTAGAACCCAAATCTCTTTCATTTTACAAGTTTAACATGAACAATTTTTAGTTACACATCAACTCACACATACTCAGGGATACAGGTTTCAAATATTGCTCAATGACAGTAACCATTAATTATTTTCACATTTCAATAAGCTTTTGAATATGAATGCTACCTTTTCATGGAATTAAGTGTAAATGTTTAAAAATAATGAATTCCCTTTAAGAAAAAGAAAATTTAACTATGTATTATTTATTCTAAAGATAGTCTAATAGTAGAATTCTTATTATTATATTTACACAATACTAAAAGATCAAAACTGTTTGGAGTTGGTTCAAGAGAGAATGGAAAGAAAGGAACTGGAGACAATAAGTTTACGTAACACTCTCAAAAAGAATGATTCAGTAGCTTATGGCAAGTATGGAGTCAAAGGAATTAATTAATTAGTTTTTCATAAGAAAGATAACACAGGGTATTCATATTCTGATGTTAATGAGGGGGAAAGTAGGTGTTGAAAGAGGGAAAGTGAAAGAAATCTCTGGAATAATGTCCTTGAATAGATGAGAGTAGATGAAATTTGATCCACGGGCAGGGGAGTTTTCCTTATAGAGAACTATGGAAGGATCATTTGGAATAATAGAAGAGAACGGAAAGTATATATGCAATACTAGTTTAATCATTGTAGTTTCAGAAATACATGCAGCTTGTCTTCTTTTTCTCAGTGAAATATAAGTAAGAAGAATGTAGAACCCACACATACACTGTAGAGAAAAGAGTTAAAATTGAAGCTCTGAGATTGCTATCCTTAGAAAGATTTACTGGCTAGGTCGAGCCTTGTTTGGTATCTGTGAACTTGGATTATGGGAGTATTCACGACACTCCAGGAACTACTGAGAGTGTTTTACTCTGCCAAAACTGTTTGTGCAAACAATGCAGTTTACGCTAAACACCCGCTTTTCTTCTCATAGTCTGAAAATTTGGTACGTGATAGGCAGAGGGTGCTTTTGTGGTCAGCCCCCAATAAATATCCTGGGTTGTGAGTCTCTAATGAGTTTCCCTGATAGAAAATATTACATGTAGACTGTCACAAGTCATTGATGAACATGCTGTGTGACTTTGAAAACTAGTGCCTGGTTTCCTCTGAACTCTACCCATGTTCTTTGCTGGTTTGGCTTTATATCCTTTCAAAACAAAATTCATGGGCATGGAGCAGTGCAATGGTGGCTCAGTGGCAGAATTCTCACCTGCCATGCTGGAGACCCCTGCTCATTTCCTGGAGCCTGCCTATGCCAAACAAAAAAAAAGAAGAAAAGAAAAGAAAATTCATAGGCATATGTAAAATCCTGTGAGTCCTCTTAACAAATCATAAAATACAGGGGTGGGTTTGGAACTCTGACACACACATACACACATACAAACCGGCATCTACACCTATATATGGTTAAAATATTAAACAATATGGACCAATAGCTTAATCTATAGTTAAGAGGTTCTGCTTTCTATCAGTGTTGAGAAAAATTTTCATCAACGGTTAACATAGTTATGAATTTATGATTAATAAATGTAAAAAAAATAAGAAAATTTTAAAGCCATTTGAATTTTTGAATATCCTAAAAGAGTAAATAGATATAGGGGTCTAAGCCACATAATGTTAATGCCAGTATAAGATGCATAACGATAAAATTACTGAACATCAAAATGAAATAGAACTTTAAAACATCCAGAGTGTAGAGATAACTTATCCATAAATAATGACAAACAAATCAATACAAAATTATCCAAAGAAATAGTGAAAATTAGAAGACAGCGCAAGTGTATCATCAATGGATTAACAGAGAAGGCAATTCTCACACTAAACTTTTCCCCCAGTTTAATGTAAATTCAAGAATGAAAGTGAAATATAACATTTTATACTAAAAAAGTAACAGGATTTTCTATCAATAGATAGATGTCATTAAAACAACTTTTAAAGGATATATTACAAGAAAATGGAAAATGATGCCTGAGTAAATGTGAAATGCAAGAAATTATCTGAAGAAAAATGGTGAACAATTTCTTGAACAATTATAAATGTTTACCATATTAAAATCAATGATAATACCCAGATAAATTTGGAGGTAAAAAAGACATAACTAACTGAGAAAATGGGCATTTCTAAACATAAATAAGAACAAGGATGAGTGAATTTAAAGTGCTTTAAGATCCTAAAGGAGAGACAGTGATAGTTTTTATAAATATGCAATTACACTTTTAAGAGTAGTCAATAAATTACAGAAATAGAATGAACTATTATATAAATGTCACTGAGCAAGACAGAAAGTTTTTTTCTTGCCATGTCTCTACTATTTGCTGAATTTAACAAATTAAAATGCTACATTCACATAATTTGTATTATTATTATTAAGGTGACTTTCTTGTACTTAGCATATATTTAAGTCATAGTTTTTATTTTTTTGCTCATTGTTTGTTTGTTTTGTAATCTACTCTGCCAGTCTCCATTCTCTGTCTTTCAATTGGTATACGAAGACAGTGTATATTTAATGTAATTATTGATATATTAGAGCATAAATCTAAAAAAATTTTTAAAATTCTGATTATCCCCTCCATTATTCATTCTTTATTTTCCTTATTGTAAGTCCCATTTTCTGGTATCATTTTTAGTATTTCATTTTGATTTATATATGTGTTTTTTTATGTATCTTTTCTATATATATATATGTTGGTGGTTACACCAGGTATTACAGTATGCCTACCTAATTTATAAAAATTTATTAGTGTTGACAATTTTGAGTAAAGTATAGAAAATGATGCCCCTTTAATTACCTTTACCTTCCCTCATTAATAACATTTATCTTAAATAAGCATTTATCTTAAATGTTTCCTCTACAAACACAGAGAACCATATCAATGCTATGAGCCATTAAATTCCCATTGTTTAAACTAACTCATTGCATGGTATTTGTTTTAGCAACCAGGAAACCGGGATTATTCTCCAGAACAAACAGGGCCCTTTGAATTGCTATAGTATAACATGTCCCCCCCCCCAATGTATTAATGTTCTTACAATTTCAAATCTTATTTAACAATAGTTTAAGGAGAATTTCATCACTGAAGTCCCTATTGCCACCAATTCAGTCTGATCCAACTTTATTGCACTTATATTTTTTATCCCTCAATCTTCCCTCACCAGATTATCTGAACTTTTCTTTTAAGTTATATCTTGGCTTTTATTCTAATGGTTCATTTATTAACTGGTATTTGATCAAACTCCTCTGAAAGCCTGCTTATGATTCTTTGGATATTTATTTGAAGAGTCTGAGGTTGTATATAGATTATGTGTAAATTAGTTAATCCTTGAAATAAAGACTTGGGAAGGAGTGAAAGAAAGGAAACTAACAGGAATAGACCACTGGTTTCCTTTCCTGTTCATAATTGATATCTTGCCTAGATCTCAAAAAAATAAAATGCTGGATTGAAGATGCCCTGAATTTCCCTGACCTATGGTTTGGACACCAGATCTTCTTCAACATATCAATTCCTCTTATCATATCAGGATTTGTTCTATTATTCTAGCCTGTTCTCTTTTCAAGGCTGGCATATGAAGTATTTGCATTTGTATTTGTCACAAGTGATCATACCTCATTTTCATTTAGGTTGGGCTTGTTCAGAAATAGAGAAATGATTCCTACTTCTTTACAGCCATCTTTTAAAATTATAGCCAAAATCCAGGCAAATACTGCCAAAGACTGTCAAATAAGTATGATTGCAAAGGTACAATGTCCTTTCGTATTTAACATAATTTTACACCTTTTTGTTTCATGCTGTCATATTTTCCCATTTGGCGAGTTCCTAGTTCCATGACCTTGTCCTATGGCTTTCCATTAGCAAGTACATGAATTACATAATATATTCCATAGTGACTCTTCCAATCTAATGAAAAAATAAATTTTCTCTTTGGATTTTTCAAGTAGTTTTTAAAGTATTGTGCACTTTAAATTTGCATCAAGTACAAAAAAATGGAATAGTGTAAAAACGGAAACTAAAACTATTAAACTGTATTTTAGCAATGAATTATATGTTCAAAAAAGGGCAACCTTTAAAATTAATCAAAATTAACAAATCAATTAGGATTAAAAACTTCAATCAGCCAGTGATTAGGCATTTCATCCTCTAAGAGAAATTTTATTTTTACACGACAAAATTTAAGGGATAATATTTTACCAGGAATTATCTTCTATTCTGTTCACACAAGCTCTAGATAGTAAAGATTTCAAAATTTTGAGAGAATTAAACAACCTTTATTAGAAGGTGAGCACAGAAAGAGCTCTGTAGATAAGATGTACCTGCTCCTCTCACTTAAGGTGGCCTGTTTCCTTCTTTTAAACCATGGTGATTCTCATAAGTGACATACATCTGCAATTTTTCCTTTCAGTTTTGAGTTATAAGAGAAGTGCTTCTTCTAATCTCCAACAGAGATATTACAAAGAAGCCGGGATGCAGATATTCTTTTGCATAGTTCAATAAAAAAGACTCAAGATCATATTATGCATTCCATCTATTCCTTTTTTTTTTGTTCTAAGTTTTATTTATTTCAAGATGACACAAAATGGAGCCATTTGACTAACTTACAATCAAGCATGTTACAATCAAACTTATAGTAAAAAATGGTTAAAAAATAGAAAGAAAGGAGGAAGATTATGAGAGAGTGTTATCCCTGAAAGGACCAGGGTAACTGTACAACATTTACACATTTACTCAACACATAATTAGATGTTTCTTTTATCATAATCATTTTTTATGCACTTGTCTGTTTGTTTTTACTTATAATTTTTATTAGAAAAGTTGTAGGTTTACAAAAAAATAAGGCAAATAATAGAGTTCCCATGTACGAACTGCCCTATTATTAACACTTTGCATTAGTGTGGAACTTTGTTACAATTAATGAAAGAATTTACTATGATTCTACTATTAACTATGGTCCATAGTTTACAGTAAGGTTCATTGTTCATTGTACAGTCCTACATTATATATCTATTTATCTTTTTAACTTTTTATTCTAGTACCATATATACAACTTAACATTTTCCCTTTTAACAACAGTCAATATTTAATTCAGTGGTGCTAATTACATTCATAATGAATTTCATTTTTTAAATTATCTCATGGAATAGAAAATAGCTATACTGTGCCATGCCTGCTAATTTTCAATTTTATTTGCTCATATATGAAGTAAGCAAATAGCAAATGCCGAAAGGATCTTCCTCACCTTGGTTTATGGAACTTTCAAACTTTGCTCCCCACACATTCCTTCCTTGGGCAAAGAAGTCAAAAATGCAATTTAACTATAAATTACCTGCAAAGCAAAAAGGGAAATTTTAGACATTTCCCATTAGAGAAATAAAATCCACAGGGAAAAGCAAATATTTAATAGGATTCAATTTTAAATGAATTTTCTCATTGTTACTGGGGAATGTTTTCTCACGCTGTCTCTAAATAAAGCATTTTAAAATAATTTATATTAATTCCCAAAGTGTTTTGGATATGGCCAAAGAACTTTAAGATGTCATTGTTAGATATGATTCACCGAGTACGATTCTGTGAAGATCTATTCTAGCATTCAGTGTTCACCTTGACCGAAGGAAGGCCTTAGAATATCAGACTATGGAAATGACAGTTCACCACAATTTCACAACCTCTGAAGATAACTTCTCTGCTCTAAGCTTTTGATAGGTTTTGGAGTGCAGTGCAGACTACTTAAGTTTATATTTTCTGACAAGAATCCTAAGTGCCTTTTTCTCCCTTTGGTGAGTTATGATAGAATTATATGCTCTATAAAGAAGAGAACAGTATAGTAGATTTGACATTTTTGTATAAAAGCTGAGAATTTCTGGAGAGTTAGAAAACAGTAGTGAATCCTTCCACTGAAGTGTGTAACATATGGGGATGATTTCTGGGTTAACACTTTCACAAGTTATGAGTAGTTGTTTTAACTTTTTTGAAATTCCAATTAAAATGTTTATATGGACTGAAAATGTGAATGAAAATTGTTATAGCACCAGGACCTGAGAAAAATAATCAGGCACACATGACAAATGGGAAGCCAGATTGCAATTTTAACATCCACTGTAGTAGTATTTAAGGTAAAAAATTAAAAATAAAGAAAAGAAAGTATATGAAACAAATGGTTGTTTTTATTAATAACTGTTAGAATTCTGAATGAAGATGCAATGATTACTTACCTTCACGCATTGACTAGCATAACAATCCACGTCACAGCAAGTGAATGAAAACTCACTTGAGCTTTCCCTTGAACGATTCAGATAAAAATTAGAATAAAGAAGCAAGCATGACATGTATAATTTTCAGATATATAAAAGGTGAATGATTACGTCTGTTATCTTTTCTGAGTTGGAGACTAAAGGGAGATGAAGATAGAGTTTCTAAGTTTTTGGAAGGTCTTATTAAAGACTTTAATGGGAAGCATGTGGAAATTCAGCAATCGAGTTGGCATTTGAAGAACATTCACACTGAATGCTAAAGGATGAATAAGATAGGAGAGCGGATGAAAGGAATATCAAGAGGATTCTCCTGCAGTGATGCTTTAATGAATGATGAGAGCTGTAACTGGGTTACAGAAAATCTGAAAAATATTGTAAAAGAATCAGTGATAGATTGTCATGGACTATGTGTGACTAGAATGGTAAAATCATATAAGCCAATGGGGAATTTAAATGTAATTTTGTTTCCTTTTTAATCTTTTCAGAATGGACAAAATAATTAGGAATCTATTTTGTTATGAACAGCTCCAGCCAACCACATTCTGATTCCTCCATAGGTTTAGCTCCACACATATCCTGAGATGTTTATGTCTGATTGCTTTTCCCTGTTAGAAATTCTGTAGAAAGGAGAAGTTAATCTGGCCTGCAGATTTTTCAAATTCTAGCACATCCATCTTCTAGAAAATCATATTACACAAGAAGAAAAGTGTCCCTTATATTAGAATTTCACAAAATATAGTTTACCAACTATTTAAAGGCATCATCTCACAAAGAGCCAGGTTGCTTGGGAATAGCTTATGAGTTTAAGAACAAAGGGAGCAGAAAATAATTTTTAAAATACATGATTATATGGCAACTCAGTTTCACCATTTCAATAAATTCCTTACTGTTTTCCAAAGTGGCTGCACCATTTTGTATTCCAATCAATAGCTTATGAGGGTTCCAATTTTGCCATGTCCTAACAATATCTTTTATCTGTTTTGAGTCTAGTCATTCATATTGGATATGAAGTAGTATTTACTATGGTTTTGATCTGATGATTAATGATGTTGAGCATCTTTTCTGGTGATTATTGACAATTTGTATATCTTCATTGGAAATACTTTGTCTATTTTTTAATTAGGTTGTTTGTCCTTCTATTATTGAGTTGTAACAATCATTTATATAGTCTAAATACAAGTCTCAAATCAATGTATGATTTGTAAATATTTTCACCCATGTCGTACATTATCTTTCACTTTCTTGCTAGTATCTTTGAAGCAGATATATACCCAAGAGAATTGAAGACATATGTCAGTGCAAAACTTGTACATGAAAGTTTATGGCATCATTATGCTTAATAGCCAAAAGTAGGAAACAACAAAAATATCCATCTATAGAAACGGGTAAACAAAATGTGATAGAGCTATACAATAGAATATTATTCAATCATATAATGGAACAAAGTATGGATAAATGCTGTAACATGGATCAACCTTAAACATATTATGTAAAGTGAAAGAGACCAGCCACAAAAGATCACATAGTATGTGAATCAATTTATATAAATTGTCTAGAATAGGAAAATCTATAATGACAGTAGATTAGTGCTTGGTTGCTTAGGGATGGAAGAATGTAGGAATAGGATAGTAATAGGTAAAGGATGTGGGATTTCTTATTGAGGTAGTGACAATGTTCTAAAATTTGCTGGTAATGATTGCACGTATATGTATATAATAAAAACATTGAATTTTATACTTTAAATGGGAGAATTTTATAATATGTGAATTTAATCTCAATGAAGATGTTATAAAAGTACATAATCAGGAGTGGGCCACCGTGGCTCAGTGACAGAGTTCTCACCTGCCATGCTGGAGAACTGCGTTCGATTTCCAGTGCCTGTCCATGTAAAAAAAAAAAAAGTACATGAGACAGAAATTATGACAGTCCTGATTTTACCTATGTTTTATATGGCATCGTATTGGTCAGGATTTTCCAGAGAAACAGAAATGACGGATTTTATATTTATGCATCCATAAGAGATTTATTATGAGGAAAGGGTTCATACAACAGTGAAGGATGGCAAGTATGAATTTCCTAGCGATAGCTTCAAACTGGTAACTCTGATGAAGCTGATTCAATGTTTAGCAAATCCAGATGCCATAGGGCATGATACAAGCTGGAAACTCCCATGAGGGTGATACTAAAGTAAAGTTCAAATTCTACAGGAAAAGCTGGCTTGCTGAAGTTGAGGAAGAAATTCTTTCTGATTTCAGAAATTCTCAGTTCTAGTTTTGAAGATCTTTAAGTTTGTATGAGGAGACTCCCCGAATTGCTGAGGGCAATTTCTTTTATGGACAATAGATTCAATCAGCCATAGATGCATTCAGCTGATTATAGAAGCAAATCTATCTCCAAAATAGCCTCACAGTAACAATCAGGCCAGTATTTGCTTGACCAAACCACTGGGCATCATAACCTGGTCAAGCTGACACATGAAATTAACCATCAGAGGCATGATGCTTACTTCCCTGTGTATCTATTTGCATCTATCTATCTATCTATCTATCTATCTATCTATCTATCTATCTATCTATCTATCTGTCTGTCTGTCTGTCTGTCTGTCTGTCTGTCTGTCTGTCTGTCTGTCTATCTATCTATCTATCTATCTATCTATCTATCTATCTATCTATCTATCTATCTATCTATCTATGGCTCTAGACTGAGGGATTCTGTGACAACTACAACTATAGCCAAGTTTTTGATTCTCAGAGTAAACAGCTAGAAGTGCAGCAAACTTATAGCAAGAATTGTTAAAAATTAAGGCATTACAGAAATCTTGGAAAAACAACTTATATGGACAGAGCCCTTCTCTGGAAAATATTATACTTATGCACATTTTTGCATATAATTTACTGTTTTACATTGGGAACTGATTTTTTTAACATAGTCACAGAAAAGTCTGGTTGCCATGCTCTTTCTCTTCTTTATAAAAATAAAATTCCACCGTCTTAAATATATATATATATTATTTAAGAAAAAACACTAAAACAAATTTTGATTTAGCTGAGAAATGGATTTCAATTACATGATTCTTAGGTTCTGCTGAAATAGTAATTAAAACAGCATCTCATACCACACTGTGAGAATTTTTTTTCACAAGAACTATTTTCAAATAGAAGAAGGAAATTGTTGCTAAGTGTTTTTTCTCTGGTACGGGATCTCTGAAGGATATTCAGGGACTTACCATAATTATGACCTTTCAAGAAACAGTTTCTGGCCCAAGAATATTTAGCTTAACATCAAGATTCAGTGCTTCTTAAAAAAGGACTTACCAGGCAGCTGCCGTGGCTCAGCAGGCAGAGCTCCGATCTGCCGTGCTGGAGGTCTGGAGTTCGATCCCTGGTGCCTCCTGCCCATATGCAAATTAAAAAAAAAAAAAAAAAGGACTCACCTTTCAATCTGGCTAAGACCCATCTGGGAAGCAGCAGGTAGCTGATCTTAAGGGATTTTGTGGCAACTATAACTATAGTCAAGTTTCTGATTCTGAGCAAGCAGCCAGTTTTATCAACACTGAGAATGGTTTATTGCAATTGTTTCCCCCCAAATACTTCCTAGATGCATCACATGTCTGAATAATAACAAATAATTGTTCTGGTTTCCTCTGACTTGTTCTCTTACTTAACTATAAGAGAATGAGCATCTTCAGCATCATTTCTCTGTTTCCTTCACTTCAGAAAATACATCCTTGCACTAATCATCATACAATCATGATTATACCTCAAGGATCATGAATATAAAATTTGATTCTATGATTAGATATAACACCATTTTAATATCAGCATTCAAGAACTCCAATACATTGACCAATTCAAATCTGTATTCCATCCGTAAGCTTCATTGCTAGAATAAAAACCAGAGGCTGAAAGATATCACAATCCTTTCTATCCTTTTTCTTACAATTTGACTATACTTATGTCACATACATTTACTTAATTTATCTGGCTAATCTATTGTTACTTATATTCTATCCAATTCAAATATTCACAACCCCATCTGTCAAAAATTATATGAAAATCCAAAGGAAACAGAGGTCAATTCTGTGTTGGATGGATAGAGGTTGCCTCTATGGAGTAAGTGGTATTTTGGTTTATCCATTAAAAATAGTTTCCACAGTTGGAATGCAGGGTAAATCACATTAAGAAAGGTCCAAAAATGTATACAAACATTGTGTTATGGTGCTAAATAATGAGAGAAAATTGACTAGCTGACAAGATTCTTATGAATATCTTGTAGGAAAAAGTTATAAATAAAATTTTAGTAAGAATGTAAAAAAGCTTATGGGTGAGATTGTAAAATTTACCCCAATTTGAGAATGTATTACCTGACTATAGAGCTGAGAGGCGCATATGTTAGTGTGGGTAGACCTCAGCCAATTTAGAGAGCTTTTCAAGCATATAGCTAGCAAAATAGTTTGTTCTAAAATATGGCTATGGGCACATCATAGAGGGATTAGGAAAATGAATCTGACTCCATAACCTTTCCACAAACACCATGTCCATTGAAAATAGAATCCAATCAAACAGGATTTTTCCATGTCTCTGACAGAAATACCAAACAGAATATAGAAGAACTCAATGAAATAGAATCATTATTTTATGAAATATTTTTGCTTTCATATTTAAAGAGAAAATAACCATTAGGCAATTATAAGCAAGAAATATAATAAGATGAGCATGTAGAAAAAGCCTGAAGAGAGCAGAATGAATGTACCACATGATTTGTTTCAGTGGGTATTACTTACCATCATTTTAGTTCCCTATTTGGTACAGACAACAGAAAACCTGAATAAGAGATTTTAACAAGACTGAATGAATGGGACCCTCGATTATGGTGCTATCTGAATAATAAACACTTTTATTATTAAACACTTAATCTTCAATAAAGAATTTTAAACATTTTAAAATGGAATTTAGGTGACAGGAAAAATCTAAGAGAATAATTAAAATGTTTAAAAATATTAAATATTAAAAATATATTAACCATATAGCTATGCATATTTTGACATTTAACTTCATTTATTCAATATTCATTCCTACAAAGGTAATCTAACAGTTGGAGAAAGATTGGCTATATTAGAGTTTGACAGAGAAGGATCTTTCTGGGAAATATCAGGGTTTAATTTTGTTTTGTTACGTTTATTTACTGATATTTTTAATTTGATTATCAGAGCTAGTGAAATTAGAATTTAGATACTCAGGAAAAACTGTCAACTTCTTTTTAATTAGGTTTATTTTTCTTTAAATGACCTCTAAAATAAACAGATACCAACACAATGATTAAGCTATCTAGAAAAAGCCTTGATTTAGAAATATGTTATTTCTATTCAAGAAAGAAGCAAAAATTCACATACTACAACACCAAAAGCACATTAAAAATATTTGGAAAACAAAAATACATTTGCTCATGTTTAAAAAGAAAACAAAAGTCATGATTAAGCCCATGAGAGTTTTCTAACAACTGTTTTCACTTCTATTAGTTCTTTTCCCAGCATTAATCATATGTAAATTCATTTCAATAATTGCAATTATGTATTTGTATGTGTATTTGTGTGTATTGGATCTGTGCTGTGTTTTTCACAGAATTGAATTTTATATAAAGATTTTAATTTTAATTTCCTGCCTTCATATTTATCTTTCACAGAGGTCTCATATACTTACTTGGAATGGAAACAATGACATTTCCTGCAAAATTCTCAAGTTGTTAAACAGTGTTGGCTTAATGATTTTGTATTCTGAATATTTTTTTAAGAAGAACTTTGGACACATGAATTTTTGTTTTAATATATAAGATGTATTGACCACTTAGTATGGTTCAGAAACTATGGTAAGTTCTCTTAAGTTACTTATACATCTTTTCTTCACAACAAACAAGTGAAATGAGCTATTATAATACTCATTTTACATAGAGGAGGAAGGATGAGACCCAAAGTTGTTTATTAACTTGGCCAGAGTCACACAGCAATCCTAGTGAAACCAGGATTCTAATTATTCTAAAGTCTCTCCATAAAAACTAATGAGTTATACTGTCTCTCCATGTTGTATGCATATACATGTTTATGGTCTAGAAAGCATTTTCAGACTGTCTTCCAAAAGATGACACAAGTTTTTAAAGCTTCTAGCAATATTTAAATATATTGTGTCTTGTGAGGAGACAATAATAGAGTAATTGAAGAACAGTCCAGAGAAAAGAGCCACATACCCAGATAGAAAGTCGATCTACTCTGGCTTACTGAACACATACGTACACAGCAATGACACTTGCTATATGTAATTGAGATTACCCATTATGTGAAGTTGTCCATCTAAGGAAACTGCAGGTGATTGGTTCACATACATTGTGACTCCTGAAAAATGCATCCTCAGTTGGCTTTAAATTTTATGTGCAATTGAATTTTAAATATTAAAGTGCCATCATGGGTTAGGAGTCACAATTCCTCAACTGGAATTGCCTCATGTGATTTAATGGTAGTAGAGACAACATGAGGACCCCAGAGGAGTATAGCAGTGAAGATGGTATGATGTGGCTTCTGGACTCTCACTTGGCTTTACAGATTAGACTCCTGTATTAGGAAGCTTTGGTTAAAAGTGACAGAATCCAACCCAATTAACAAAATAAATAAATAAGTAAAAATAATGGTAGCATCTAATTGCTTCTCTTACTGGAATCAGCATTTCAAACAATGTGTGCTCAGGACTAGTTTTCACTCTCTTCTCATCCCAGTTATTTTTCTCACTGTTGTATTTGCTGTCAGGTAATAAATGTTCTGTTTACATTTTGTCAGCTATTTCTGAATGCATAACTATAACACTGATTGACCTTGATTCACAGGCCCACTCCAAAAGGGTCAACAATGTAACTCTGCCTCAATCATGTGAACAGACATAAGTGGTACATAAATTGCTAGGCAGGAGACTGGATGTTGTAGAGGTGAAAATAGTTAATGCATACCTTCTGGCCCTCTGAAGCATTCTGTTTCTTTTCTTCCAAACCATTCCACATATTATTTATTGAAGGACTAGTTAATCATTTAATTCTCTAGTTCAAAATCCTCCAGTATTTCCTCTTCCAGCATATCATTTTCCATGTTCATAGCTAGGAATATGTAACATCTTTCAGATGGATCCTTTCATCAAACATGCCAGCATTATCCCTAATGCTTCCTTGTCCTATAATCTACAGTCCAGCAAAAAGGGAATCACTCAGCTACTCTAGGGCATCTTTGTCTGGTCTAATCTCTGTCGTTGACATCTTACTCACCTCCTAACCACCTAAAATATATCATGCTTAATTATCACAACTGGACATTTTGGGCCATCGGGCCATGTAAGCATTCTCCTAAATCATTCATTCAAAGAGCTCAACCTTCCTTTCCAGCATTAATGAATGCATAGCAGTAAGTTTACAAAATGCAGGTCTCCAAAGGATTCAGAGTAAAATATCTGCTGTCCATTAGAAGTACTCTGGATTAATGATTCTCTCACTTCAGCCTTTCAGGCTTCTTTGTTTCTATCAGCTTGAAACTTAATCTGATCTCAGTCTTTATATTTTGTGCTTGTTGATTCTTAATAAAGCAATTCGTAGGCTGTTAGTCTGGCATTTGATTCAGATCCTATCATGAATTGTACTTCTGCTTTCTGAGGTGAGAATACTTTCTCAGAATTCCAGTATAATTTTTAAATATGACAGATGATAATATTTCAATACCCCAATACATTTTAAATATCCGAATTAAAGTATTTATGATATTGAAGCACATCAGTTTTTTTTCACTTAAAGTTAAAACTTTAACAATCACGAGTGATATCTTATTAGTCTATACCATTTTCTTGTCAGAATGAACCGTAAAAAATTTTAACAAGCAACTGCTTATTATATAATGGTAGCATCTAATTGCTTCTCTTACTGGAATCAGCATTTCAAACAATATGTGCTCAGGACTAGTTTTCACTCTCTTCTCATCCCAGTTATTTTTCTCACTGTTGTATTTGCTGTCAGGTAATAAATGTTCTGTTTACATTTTGTCAGCTATTTCTGAATGCATAACTATAACACTGATTGACCTTGATTCACAGGCCCACTCCAAAAGGGTCAACAATGTAAATCTGCCTCAATCATGTGAACAATCATGTAACATGTATTGGTTACAAAATCCAATATCCATCTACAAGCTAAGATTACTTATTCTGTATTTTCATTAATGAGTTTGTTTGTATTCATCTATTGAAATGAAATAAATTATTCGCAAAACATATACAACAATGTCATCTATTGTAGTGGTGTTTTTTATTGCCATTATAATCCATTTACTGTTGGGTTAATTTTACTGAATGTAATCCTATAATAACAAACATCTTCAGATTTTTTGGAAGAAACTCTTTTTCAAAATTGATTCCATGAACAGTTTTGTCTTGTTTGGATTTTGTGTCTTTTTGAAGCTGCAGTGTACCCCAGAAAAGCCATGATTTATAATCCTGATTCAGTATTGTAGGGTGGAAACCTTTCTTTAGATTATTTCCATGGAGATTGGCCAATTCAACTGTGGGTGTGGCATTTTGATTAGACAGATGTGACTCCACCCATTCAAGGTGGGTCTTGATTTGTTTACTAGAGCACTTTAAAAGGGGAGACATTTGGGAAAAACAGTTGCTTCTGATCTGAAAGAGGGACAGACAGTTGGAGATGCTTAGAGTGCCAACAGAGAGAAGATGCTTAGGCATGGACTTGTAGAGAGGCAAAACCCAGTGGGCACCGCCATATGCCTTCCCATGAGATGCTCAGCAAGCCAGAACCAGAGTTGTGACCCAAAGATGCTAAGTGAAGGCTCATGGATGCTTGGAGAGGAAACAACTGTCATTAGAAGCTAGAAACAATAGAACCAGGGACAAGGACCAGCAGACACCAGCTATATGCCTTCCTACGTGACAGACACTGGCTTTCCTTGTATCAAGGTATCTTTCTCTGGATGCCTTAGTTTGGACATTTTTATGCCTTAGAATTGTAAACTTGTAACTTAATAAATTTCCTTTTTAAAAAGTCATTCTATTTTTGGTATATTATATTGTGGCAAGTTTTAGCAAACCAAAACCAATTTCAACTATACATTTTTTTCATGTATCAATTTATTTGTATTTTAAATTTGAAATTAAAATTGTTAATTTATAATCAGTTCTAATCATAATGTCTACATTCTTTATACTATAGGCAGTACCTAAATCAAACATCTTATGTTATATATATGGTGAAATTAGAACCAGGAAGGTGAAGTATTTTAAACAAAATCATAAAATAATCAAGCTGGGAAAAGTTTATATCTCTAAATACTTAGGCAAATCTCATTTTCATGCTATATGCTGCTTATCAATTATAAGACTTGACCAAATGAACCTATGTTCTTTGGAAGATATTAATTTTAAACAACACATATATTTCTATTGTGCTTACTTCTACCTCTAAAATAACAATGCCTGTGAAATAGACAAAAAATGAAATGATCTCACTAGTAGTTGAAATGCATGGTATAGCATCCTCTAAAAGAAAATGAGTTCAAAAATCCATGAAAATTCATACCTTTAAACAATTGCCTTTTGGTTCTCTCTCTTTTTCTCCCTTGCTAGATTGCATCTAGCATTTGATTATGGGGAAAAAATGTTATTTCACTGTAGAGTCAGATAATGAAAGTTATGCTTGTCTTTAAAATACTTTTATTGGCTTTGAAATCATTTTATTAAGCTGCGAATATCTTTGATTACATGGAGTAGAATAGTTCATAATAGAATTAAATTTAATAACTAAATATATTAAGGAGGGAAAACTATTTGAGTTTATAGCCATACCCATCCACATTATATGGTAATTTAAGAAACTGATTTCCTGAAATTATTTCAACACTTGAAGGGAATCAATCTTTCTACTTTGTTCAGCATCCAGAATAACTGAAAATGTTTTCATGGTTGTATTTCTAAACTCATTCTTTCTTTTAGTAATGACTCATTTAAAAATATATATCTGAATGGATAACCTTTGCTGTTCTTAGAAACTAAGTAACAAAGGAGTTTAAAATTCTATCAATGGAAAAATAAAACTACGTCTTTTATCATAAGAGGGATTTAGATTTCCATTTCAGGAAGCAAGTTCAGTTATATCCTAAATTAATTCTACTTTGAAGTGACATATTCTTTAGAGCCACTTATAACTTTGTTTTCATATATTTGTGCACAGAAAATGTCAAGTGCTCTTTTGTAAAAGAGTTAGCAAAGAAAGAAGGAAATTATATAACTTCTCTAGTCTATAATTTCTTTCATTACACATTTTGCAATTAAGGATGCCTTGAATATAGCACAAATGCAAAAGTGGAATGTTTATATAACATTACAATAAAAGTTGGTAAATCTATTTAGAGTGGTCACCAAACTGTTTGGGTTGCACTGATTTATACTGATACCTAATACCAAATTAAGAAGTCATAGATCCACACAAGGGATAACTATGTTAAAATTTATATTGAATCAACAACAAATTTAGGCTTATACCGTGCCAATTGTTGACTCAGGGTGAATTATATTTACATATGTACAGGTGGCAGTGATTGAGTTTCAGGCAGTCTTCTAATACAAAACTGATATTGTAAGAAAATGATACACTTAAATTGTTTAAACTCATTTCACGACAAATTATTCAGAGACATTGTGGTAATACTCAAAAAAAAAAGTGTCATAAAAGTAATCATATCTTGACTCATTTTTCAGCTTGTGCTTCAAAGCACACAAAATTGAAACTCAAGAATCATTTTGGTATTCTAAGTTCATGGTGAAAATTATTAAACCCTTTGTAAATTATACTGAGTTTTCTGAAAACGATTAGCTGAAATTTAGAAAAGTCTTCAAAAATATGGTTTAAAACACATAGCTCTGTAATTACCTGAGATAGGAAATGCATTCTCAAATATTTTCAGTTTAATTACCTCTTCTTGATAACCCCAAACCATAAAGTAAGAGATAGCAGCTAATTATAATTAGTGCTTTTGCTTTTAGGAAAGGAAGGATTCTCTTGTACTTGGACCCTGAGTCAGCTGTGTTACTACTCAGAAGGCATGATATTCAACTGGTATACATGAGAATGGTATTATCTGATGTTAAAATGTTGAAATATTTTCATATAGGTGGGTCAGTAGTCACTTCTTTACATTCTCAAGTATTTCCAATGACTTTTGTAATAACAAGAACAGAAATTCAAGAACTAATGCCTTTCCTAACAGGGGCCTCTAATACCTTGTTTTAATGTTACATGCGTGTCTGTTTGCTTTGGTTAGTGCCCAAACATTTATAGATATTAAATATCACCCCCATATTCATTAGTGTTAAATAAAACACGTGAAAATTGTACAAAGCTTGTTTTGGATCAAATATATTGTTTAAAACACGTAGAAAGAAACAAAAAATAATATCACTTTAAAGTCAATGGAGAGTTACCTTTGAAGCAATAATTATTTTCTCAGAGAAAAAGATTTACGTGACACACCCAATATTTTATATTTCTTTCTTCCTTTCATGTAATTCCTAATGTTAAAGTAACGGTTAAGAAGTTGAGACACTAAACAGAAAACCATAGCTAAAAGGCTGAGAATGTGAGCAGAACTTCTGACATACTTAGATGATTGAAGTGTGAAGCTTTAAGTTGAGAGATCACAAAGGAGAAAAGTCCCTGATAAACACCCTAAGATTTCAGTTGTGAACTCAAGTTTTCCTACATCCTAGACATATGAATGATTCAGAAATATACCAGCTTTGTCAGAGTGTTGATACTTAGCATTGTCCTCTTAAACACTTATTATATTCATCTGCTCTACTTCAAATGCAATTGCTTGCCAGAAGCAAAAGCAAAATCTTCTTTGGGAAAAATAATATAATGTGCCTCAAATTCTTGCCATGCATATGAAAGAAATATATGTGGTTATGCTAATATTCTAGACATAAAAATGCAATTTAATAATAATACAAGTAACTACATGAAACTGCTATATACTCAATTTATTAAAACAGTCTCCAAATATATAAGAATATTTTAAGAACAAAACTGAGAAACAGACTCATTCACAATCACATTGTGAGATTTCAATACATTCATTTTATAGAAGATAAAAAAAATGAGACAAAGTTTAAAAAATATAAAGGAGATTTGGGCAACATAAAGCTTACTAACAGAAAATACAGAATAAATTTTTGATCAAAGCACACATATAGTATTTAATATAACTGATCACAGTCTAGAATATTAATCAAAACCGAATGAAGTTAAAAATCTTTGAAATCATAGAGACTATGGCCTCTAACATTAAGGGAACCATGCCAGAAATCAGTACAAAAATAAATTAATAAGAAATTGCCAAATGTTTGGAAATTACTCAGTAGACGTCTAATTAATGCAGAGGTCAAACAAGAAATAAAGCAGAGAGTAGAAAATATGTTAAACTAAGATATAATTAGAATATAACATATCAAATATGTAAATGTATATGTTTGGGAAAGGAATGAAGCTAAAATTACATGACCTATGTGTCCATCTCAGCTGTTAAACTTATCAGGAAATTAAACCCCAAAGTAAAGAGAAAGTAATGATAATGATATGCAGAATTTATGGAATAGAAATCCATAAAAGGTGTTGATTTGGTTTCATCATTCCTAAAGCGAATACCATGCAATTGGTTGGCTTAAACAAGAGGAATTTATTGGCTAAGAGACATAAAAAATCCAGGTGACATCAAGTTAATTCTTTCTTCCCAAAGATGCATTCTGGGGCCAGCTGCTGACAGTCCTTGGTCCTTGGATTTTCTGTCATACGGCAATGCACATGGCAGCCTCTTCTATTCTCCATTCTCTTTGAAGTTCCATTTACTTTCAGCTTCTGGCTGCTCCATCTGGTTTTCTCTCTACCTGTCTGAATTTCATTCTGTTTATAAAGAACTCCAGTAATAGGATTAAGACCCAGCCTGATTGAGGTGAACTACCCCTGTAAATAGTGCTTTATTTATAGATGGTAAATCAATCCAGTTTATACAGGATAGGCCTAGATCTCTCCTCTTGTGCCAGTTTCCTATATGATTTATTTTTCATGTATGTTAAATGTTGTAATTAAAATATCATTAATATATCACTTATAATATGTCAGCACGGGTTGTGAAAACCTTAACCTTTGGCATTGCACAGACTTTCACTTAACATATGATTAAATTAGAAAGATGATTTGCAATAATTGTTTCTCTTTTTCTAATGATTTGCAGACATATTTTAACTAACTCCTTCCCTTGCAGAAAGCATGCTGATGAAATAAGAGCCCTTGCAAAAGCAAAGCAAAAGTAGTCGGGGTTTCAATTAGTGAAATAATTCAACATTGCTGCTCCTAGGTGACAAGACAGATGTGTCTTGGACTCACAGAATTGACTTGCTGTGAACCTGCAGGGACAACGGTGAAGATATCAAACAACTTAAGTATGGGTTATTATATCCTATATTGACATTCTTGAAATTTAATTTAAAAAATCTACACAGCCTTTCACACTTTATTTACATTTGTTAAAGTAGAGAGAGCAGCTCTATGCACACAAAACACAGAGACACACATATGCATACACTCATGCAGAAAGGTAATAGAACACTAATTCATATCAATCCTAAAATGTATAATCAATAAAACTATGGTCTGATTAGAATGGAAGAGAAAGTAGAAGCTAAACATTTGCAATTAGCAAAAAAGAACTGTTTGTGGGGTTGTGTTTCTTCATATTTCCAATTTTAGAAATATTAACATCTGTTTCCTTTCTAAAAGTTCACTTTTATCTATACAGATACAATGCTATATCATTTATACTTCCATTTAATTTGCATTCAATAATTATTTATCAAGCTCTGCTATGTGCAACATAAATATTCATCTCAGATGGTTCAATTGTGCCAGGTATTAAAGTTAAGTATTTGGGGTTTTGTAAAAAGCAGTGAAAACGCAAGTTCAATCTATTATCTCTTGATGGATATCATGTAAACCTCACTCGAAGGGAATAAAAATGTTAAGAGTTCAGGGGTCCATGAAACTTCACTCCACCAAAAGTAACCTAAGTCTGTTTCAGCATTATTAACAACCAGATGCCACAAAAAAACACCAAAACAAACTTTCAACCTAAGGAGGAAGTGCACCAACATGTCCCTTCTGACAGAATCAAGGTCACCTGGTCCTATGCAGAAAGCGCCTGACTTTACATGCAGTCATAGGCAGAGAAGTAGGAACAGAGAGCGGGTCTCTCCCAAAACCAAAACAAAGCATGCTTAGTTATCTTACAATGGAAAAACAGGCAGCTCGAAGTAATACATTTCAGATAGCCACGAAATTGAGCAGCAGTCAAGCAGTTATTCCACTTTACTTAAGCGGATATAAATCAAAGAGAAAACAAAACTCAAATTGTCATCCCTGGTAAAAGGTGAGCAAGGATAATTCTGATCTGACATGATCATTCTGAATTGGATTATTCTGAGGAAGACATATTTCCTCTCTTAGTGAAGATTTTAAAAACAGATGGAAAAAAAAAAAAAGGAAGCACAGAGATAATTCCCCAGAACTTCTCTACATGAAATAACAGCAAGATTTTTATTGCATGAACAGATAAAGGGGAAAAGGTGAAAAAATATAATTTTTCTAAAAGTAATTTAATAAAATTCTTTTAAATCTTCAGTTTTTCTCTTTCACAAAATGAAATATTTGACAAGTTTTCACACATTCTATTGACTGTGTGATGCTCTTTTACATTCAAACATCTATCAATAGTAATAGCCTATCAAAAACAAAAATAAGATCAATAGAATGAATTTGTTGTATGGTAGGAAATTACACTTTTGTTTCTTTGTTATATGAATATACGGAAAAGAAGGGGGGAATTAAAAGAATCATAATGCTGAAGAAACAATAAAAAAAAGAAAATGAATAAGCTTGTTCCAAGAGTAAGGTTGAGGTGACTGCCCAAAATTTAAGTAGACTAGAAGCCAGTGTATATTGTTCTCTGCAGAAATTCCAATAAAATCCAGAGTAACATAAGTGAAACGTCATCATAAATATATTCAGTATAATGAAAATTACAAAAGGAGAATACTGACTAGATTTTATAGTTTGAGTAAGTTAAAGAGGTCATTAAGTTTATTTTAGTGAAAGGTAACCTCAGCAAGAAAGTAGTATGTACAAAAAGTGAATATACCATGAAAGTGTGGTGAAAAAGAAGTTATATTTGCATAATGTTTGCTGTCTGACCACATTTGATCCAGAAAAGGTTGCCTCCACAAGATTGGATCAGAATTAAAGCATGGCTTTTCTGGAGTACACAATAGCTTCAAACCAGTACATTCCACCTTCTGGACCCCAACTCCAATTCTCGCTTGTCTTCTAAAGCCTGGCTGCTTCCATATTTGATTAAATCCTCATGTGGTGCCCTATTCTCTAAGGAGTCTCACTTTCTGAAAGCCCAGAATTTTCCAGACCACCAATTTCTGTTTTCTTTGTACTCAAGAGTTCTGTTCTCAACTTATCTCTTTCTTCTTGAATTTTACTATTTAAGCTGCAAGGAGCAGCTAAATTGCATTTTCCCCATTTAGTTTGAAATTTTCTTCTGCTATAGATCCAAGTTTATCACTCTCAAATTCTGCCTTTCATCCACAAAGAATGCCTTCCTCCTAGTTTGCAATGACACATTCATCATTTCTTCTAAATACTTACCAGAAATATCCTTAGGGTCCACACTCTACCAACAGTCTCTTCAAAGCATTCTAGGCCTTCTCTGTCCTCACAATTCCTCCAGAATCTTCCCCTTATCAATTTAAAAAGCTGTTCCAACATGCATTTTGCACATTTGCAAAGCACAGCCACCCACTTCTCTGGTACCAAAATATGTATTAGTTTGTCAGAATACAATATTCCAGAAATGGAATGACTTTTATAAAGGGAATTTATGTTACAAGTTTACAGTTCTAAGGTCAGAAAAATGTCTAAACTAAGACATCCAGGGGAAGATACTTTGGCACAAGAAAGGTTGATGAATGTTACGTGGGAAGACCATTGGCTAGAGTCTGCTAGTCTTTGTTCCCAATTGCACTGCTTCCAGCTTCTGATGCCAATGGTTTCCTCTCTAAACATCTGTGGGTGCTCACGTTACTCCTCTGGGACACAACTCTGGTTTCTGCCTTGCTTAGCCCATAGGAAGACAAATAGCAACATCTGCTGGGCTCTGCCCATGTCTAGGCATCTGTTCTCTCTGTCAGCACTCCAACCATCTCCAACATCCATGTCTCTGTCAGTCCTAAAGCAGCTGTTCTCCAAAAGCCTGCATCTGAGGTTTCCCCAGAATGTTTCCCCTTTTAGAGGACCATGGTAAACTAATCAGGACTCACCTTGAATGGATGTAGTTACATCTCCATCAATCAAAAGGCCAGACCCACAATCGAGTGTGTCACATCTCTGTGGGGATAGCTAATGAAAAGTTTCCACCATATAATATTGAATTGTGATTAAAAGAAAGGGCTGCCTCCACAAGATTGAATCAGGATTAAAACATGGCTTTTCTGAGGTACATAATTTCCAAAAGCCACAATATCAATTTATTTTGTGGACTTAAATATTTCTTTCAGATGGCAAGTCCTTTTATTTTAAACTACAAAGATTTTGAAGACATATTAATGCCTTTTCAGATGCTAAATCAGTTGATGTATGTGCTAGTTTGAAACTGCTGTGTACCAAAGAAAAGCCATGTTCTTTAATCTTTATTCAGTATTGTTGGGTGGGATTTTTTTGATTAAGGTGTTCCCATGGAGATGTGACCTACCCAGTTGTGGGTGGGATATTTTGACTAAGTTGTTTCCATAGAGATGCATCTCTATCTACTCAAGGCTGATCACATATGGGAGTTCTTTAAGAGGAAAATATTTTGGAAAAAGCTTCAGAGCTGACACAAAGAGAGACATTTGGAGATGCAGAATGAAAACACCCCTGGTGAAGCCATTTGAAGTGGGAAGCCAGGAGAGCAAGCTAGCAGACATCACCTTCCTAGCTGACAGAGAATCCCTGAATAACATCAGCCCGTTCTTCAGTCAAGATATCTTTCTCTGTTTGTCTTTGTTTGGACATTTTTATGGCCTTAGACCTGTAAATTTTGAACTTAATAAATTCCTTTTCTAAAAAAGTCATTCCATATCTTGTATATTGCATTCTGGCAGCATTTAGCAACTAAAACAAGGTATATATGTGGGAAATAAATATAGAGAAATGTGATACTTATTTTCTCAGAGAAAAAGCAACCCATAATTGTACATTGCGTACTTTCATCTTTTATTCTTCTATACTAAATGCAAAATTTGTAATATGAAAAAGTAATAAAAACAATGAAATTTCCAGAGCTTTCAAATGTCTTCTAATAATACTGAACCTAAGATAACCATGGTAAAAACTTAAGAATATATAGATTATTTTCTGTATCCAATGACTTCTCCATTTGCAAAGCACTGCAATTTCATGGAAGTAAACTGCAATGAGAATAAACAGAATAGTGATCATTTTGCATACAATTAGGTCCTCAGAGCAGCAACACCAGAATTTTCTGTGATTTTTATTAAAAATTCAGATACCAGACACACTCCACAACTAATAAAACAAAATATGGTCTATAAAATTTACAGTTTTAACAAACAAGTGTTATATTACTTATGAGTAGGAAATCTGATAAAACCATTATAAACAATATGCCCAAACAGAGCTGAATGAAAGACCTACTTTTTTTTTTTTTGGCATGGGCAGGCAACCAGGAATCAAACCCAGGTCTCCAACATGGAGTATAGACCTACATTTTAAGCAATGATATAAATGATTAGGACATTGCCACTGTGTGTTGTTTTAATTTCCTCATTGCTAACGCAAATACCATGCAATGGGATGGCTTAAACAATGGGTTATTTTTTAGCTCACAGTCTTGAGCTAAATCAAAACACTATCAGGGCAATGCTTTCTTCCAAACAGTAGCATTCTGGAGTGGTTGTGAGTGATTGAGTGATCCTTGGTCCTTGGCTTCCCTTTCACATACCAGGGCACACAGCAATCACTCCTGGCCTTTTTCTTCTCTTCCAGGTTCTGCTGACCACCAGTTTCTATACATCTGAATTTAAATCTGTTTATAATCTACTTCACTAATATGAGAAAAACTCATCCAGATTAAATTGAGGCATGCCTTAACCAAAGCAACCTCATCAGAATGTTCTACTTATAATGGGCTCACATCACAAGATTGGATTAAGTTTAAGAAACATGATTTTTCTTGGGTACATAGCCTCAAACCACCACACATATTGATCATTTTTACTGGGTTATGTTGCAAAACACGAACCCTCCAAATCCTTGAACAGTCATTTCCTGATCAAGTTAGAGTGAATGGTGCATCAGTTATGGCTCTATTTCTGCTTTATTTCCTTCCTTCCTTCATTCCTGGCTTCCTTCCTTCCTGCCTGCCTTCTCTCCTTCCTTCCTTTCTTTCCTTCTACTTAAATAATAATTTAACTCTATAGTGATTTAATTCTAATACATTAGCTTTCATATTTCTATGAGTATTGCCATTTTTAAATACTTAATAAATGCCAATTGCCATATTTGTGTGTATGATGTGTATAATCTCTGCAATCCTAGTCTAAAATAAATAAAGGCAGCACTTTTTCACATCCTTGTTCCATCATGCTAAACAAATGGCCTTAGGCTGATTAGAGACTCTGTGCCTGTGCCCGTCTCTGTTAAATAGAGATAATTATATAATCCTAACCAAAGGGTTGCTGCAAGAATTAAATCAGTTAACATAAGCAATTTTTTACTATGATGCCTGGCACATGGTAAGCAATGCAAACATGTAAGCCCCTATTATTTCCATCATTTTTATAGGTGAGGAAACTTTGTTCTGAGAAGTCATATAATTATCCTTATAAGACTTGAGCTTTGGATGGAGGTCTATCATAACTCTGCGGTATTTGTGATTTTTTTCAATGTTATGCTCTGATGCAATTATGGAAATCTATTTACTGTATGTAAATATTTTCCAATCTGAAAAGATGTACATGAAAGAGTTAAGAACCCGAGAAACTGAAGCACGTGTTTTGCTTTCCTGAATCAAGGTGGTTTGAGTTGCATTACTTAAGGTATAATCATGGTTGGCATAGTTGACTTAAACTTAAAGTGCACATTCAAAATTTGTTTCAGCAATATAACATAATTATTCATGATCCATATAAATGAATGATGGGCAATCAATAATATGTAAAAAAGGTATATTTCTAAAATCAGTACAAATAATTATAAATTACATTTTCTTTATTTAGAAAATTTTATATAATTTTGTCTAAAAACATTGAAAAAATTCATAAATTGCAGTTATACTTTTTAATCTGACAAATTGAAATCCACTCTTGTTATATTTGTGAAGAAATTCAGTTATATAAGAAGGATCAATTCCTAAATCAGTGCAGGCTTAAATATGTAATATTGTACACATTTGGATGCTTGTACATTAATTTTGGGGAACTTGGAATTATTACATTGTGTGTCATTTACTTTTATCTCAGATATCCATTTATTTCTGGAATTTAGGTACTCATTATTTCAATAATCTTCATGCTTACAAGTAAGATCCTTCTCTTATAGAAAATCCAAGTATAGAGAAGAGATGTTTATTCAATTCAGTTCAACAATTATCCATTGTACAGCTGGTAGTCATTGACCCTCTGCTACTGATACTTCATCTCTCAAGGTACTAGCAATTTAGCAGCAAATATAATATTGTAATTTCACCATTTGAATTTGGAGTTTAAATTTTCATATCCCTGACCCCTCTTCATATGTAAAGAAATTTTTACATATGAAACAATCCATTTTTCTCTATCATATTTTTCTGTACCTCTTTAACATCAATAATGGCTAGATGAATTGCAGGATTTTCAGCAGGCATAGAAATGAGACAATAATAACTTAATCTGATTCAATTTAAAAATCAGATTCCAAGTAGTTGCATGTTGTCATTGTTGAAACTATTAGCAGTCTAATTATGTCACCCACTGCACCGAAAAGCATCCCACCAGTGCACTTGATCCTGGATAATACCATGTCAGTTTTTGGAGTGTGGTTCCAATGTCTCATAAAAGCATTTTCCTGGATTCTAAAACTCACAATATATACTTTCTGATTAACGAATCAAAAAAAAAAAACTCTGCTTCCTTGGTAACTTAGCTTCCAAAGCAAGCTTTTCCATTCTTTGGAAAATGTTTACAATTATACATCTCTAAGTGTTTAAAATTTTTGACGCATTGCTCATTATGTGGTGTGAGGAGGAGCAAAGGAAAATGCTTTTTTGTTTGTTTGTCTTTTTGGGTTTTTTTCATGGGCTTGTTCCGAAAATCGAACCCAGGTCTCTGGCATGGCAGGCGAGAACTCTGACACTGAGCACCTTTGCCCACCTGTTAGGTTTCTTTGAGACCTAACTAGGGATACCATTTCTAAATGTTTAGGTTTTATTCATGGTTGGGCAGATGATTTGCAGCTATATTAAAGATAGATCATTCATCAAACATTTGTCTAACATGGCTATCTCAATCTGATTGGATGATAGTTTTGGAGACTTAGGAATTGGGTTTAGGAAGAAATAGAAGTAGATGTTGTAAATAGGAAAATTGACCGTCATTCAATGCATACTTCTATTTATCATTTCCTGCTCTTCTTGGCCCCTTCGGTCTGGTTTGGAGTCAGAAGAAATAGTTCAAATGCTTTATTTTCATCCAAAGCAAAGCCAAAAAGAGTTTTACTAGTTGTGTATCCCTGTTATCCATATTATGGGTCTAGCTTTTAGCCAGAGAACACACAAAATCAATGGTTTAAGTGTTTGATATTAATTGAACTATTCCTTAAGTTACTTTATGATAGCACCTAGATGTGTGCTGCGAAAGTTGGAATTTTTGCTGGGATGAATGTTCAAGTAGATAAATGCATTAATTTTTCATAAAACATCAGTTCATCCTCATTCTCCCCTCTAGCCAAGCTTATCATAAGCACTTCAAATGTTAAGAGGAGACAAAACACATTATCTTGGCTGACTGACCGTATGGGCTGCAGAGTCAGTTCTGGAATAATTCAGACCTAAATAGACCTTTAGGCATTCTCTATTTTTATGAACCAGCAAGTCTGTTTCACCGAAGTGCTATTTTTGATAGGTTTGTTTAATGAATATTTATTTCTGTGACTATAGAAAAAAAGTCTTCGTAGACATAACTTATAGTTTAATACTAAAATAGCCAATCAATTTCATTACTGTATGCATATTGACCTAAAGAATTAACTCACATCCTTGATATTCAGATATACCATAACTGGTACAGAGTTAGGCTGTTTGAGAGAAGTGTGATTATTTTTAAGTTACACTGAATTCTGGATTTGAGACTAGCAACCATCCTTTCATACTGTTCCACTTTGATTATTTTCAATGTCCCCCATGAGTCCATCTCAAAGTGCTTTCAGACATCAGAATGGCAACCACTAAAATTGTAATGCACTGAATTCTCCCTGAATTCCACACATGATCAAATATGGGAGTTTGACACCCCACTCTCAGATGGCTTTGTGAGAATTATTCTTCCTTCAGCTTCCTTACCTCTGTATTGCCCACAGCTAACTTAGTTGCAACGCTATTACAGATGAATTGTCTATTTGAAATTTTTTTATTTCCCCCCCTCTGCCACAGTCACCAGTGATATTTGAGAGTGTGGTTACTATGTCAGCCAGAATCCCAGTGTGTAGACAATGAGACTATGGGATAGGGTGCACAGTTGATCTTTGATGGACATGTGGCATGGTAAGCAAATAAACCTTTTAGGTTTTACGTTACTGAAGTTTGACCCAGGTTTGTTACTTTAGGATAATTTAGCCTCACTGATATCATAGTCTACTTGTTAGGCAATTGTTAAGCAATCGTACTCTGGAGTCCAGTGAAGGAATCTAAACATTAAGAGCTATGATAATCTGTCTGAGGCCCTGTACACTGAGTTCTTTGAACTCCTGGGAAATAGATATGCTAGGATAATGATGGTTTTGGTCTTCAGACAAAAACAAACCAACCTGCATTTCTGGTATTTGACTCACATATCAATGTATATATACATTATATATATATATATATATATATATGCATGCCATAAATACATACACATATAATAGATATCAAACAAATATTTGTTGAATGAATGAAATAATGCATGAATAAATGTTTATATACATATTTCATCCTAGACTCTGGATATTCCATGTCTTAAATATCATAGATATAAAATAAATATCTGTTGAAAAAATGGAGTAAATGTCTATAAATAAATTCCATTTGAAAGGAGAGTGTTTATTAACAATTTTAAAACTTTGCTGAAATCTAGAATAGGATCTGGAGTTTTATCACATTCAGTTCTCCATGAAAGTTTTTTATATCAGTTTGGATACATGTAATTTATAAAAAATATTTTTTCAAAATCCCTTCTCTGTTTGATGACCAAGAACATTATTACAATTACTTATTTCTTAAGATCTTCCA